>JAHZNP010000024.1:0-255941 GCA_020615345.1 Triops cancriformis | reverse complement strand
TATAAGACAAAGTTGTTTTTTGGTGTCTATTGCTCTTTAAGCTTACTGAAAGACCGTTCACATTAGGCAATCGAAATTGATATCGTAAGCATAATCTGAACAGTAGTTCTTAAATTTGGAAAAACATCTTCGTCGCCATATTGAAAAATAAATTCGAGCAATTCAAGAGTGTTACATGCTGGAATTTTTCTCCGTTTTTGTGAAGCATTCTACAATGTAATAATTCCTCGTAGAGTTGAGATCCTTCCATATCGGTACTTCTAAATTATTTCATAGAAGAGGAATAAACTTATTCCCTAACTTAGAAAATTAAAAAAAGTGCACATACCAGGTGGGCAAATTCTGTTGACGCTCTTTGAATTTTTTATACTTTTTCTCACTAAGTCACTTAAAACTTAAAATTCTGAAAGAATTTTTGCAGTAGTCCTTTTCTGTCTATCAGTTGTTTACCGACTAAAAAATCGAATCTTCCCTACCCCTCAATCTGAACCAATTCTCAACCCATATCGCAAACGTTGGGGTTCACGTAGGTTGACCTTCTAGGACAGGAATAAAAAGGTGTTAATTATTCCAAGAAGCTGCCTTATGGTCAAGCTGGAATCCTTCAGCATAGCAACCGATATTTACCAAAGAAACCGCGAAAAAGTGACACAGAACAAAATGTAGAGTGAAGCAAAGGAGATTATTTTGCATGAAAAATGGCGCCCCCCTCAAACTGGCGCCCAGGGCACGAGCCCTGCTCGCCCTACCCTCGTTCCGCCTCTGGTGGTGAAGGGCAAATTTTACAAATATTTTTGTACTAGTGATAACACTATCTCATTGCAAAAATTCAACAACAAAAGTTAATAACAAAAGTCACCAAGGTGCATCTTGGTGAATTTGACCATTCAATTTAACCATCTTTTCCATGTTTGATGTGGGTTGACTTAAGAACTATTCAATTCTTTAGCATTAAGACTTACAAAAAAAAATAATGACTAAGAGGTTGGCTTGACAAAGTGTTATCAAAATTCGACAGTGTTCATATATAGACTACAACGCTGTATGAGAAACAATATCTTATGTGCAATTCTTCCCTTTTCCTTAATGTCTACTTTATTCAGCTGCAATAAACATTTCACACGCATATTGTCCTACCACTTATTACTGATCTCAAATAAAACCTTAAAATGAAGTCAACTGAATATGCTTAAAGTTTATTGTTCCTGAGTTGACTTAATTCTATCTTGTTTACTGAATTGACTTAATTTGAAATTATTTTTCGAAAGGCTGTAGTTTCTTTGACATTTAAAAGGCAACTATACATTTGATTCTAATTTACTTGCTGTCTCACTACAGTTGACCAAGTCTATGTGACACTGACAAGAACTTTCCTTTTGATGGTACAGCTTTAACTCTGCTGATTAGGAAGATATTGTACAAATACTTTCATACCTGCCGAAAGACCTTTAAGCTAACCTGGTATAATAGTAGTGAAGGTTCGGTTCGGAGATATATTTAGCTATTACGTGTGCCACTGGGGAAGGGCGAATAGGAATCAAGACATCGCACTTTCGGCGATGTTCGCATTTTTATATCGTCAACTCTTTCAGAAAAATTAAAAAGCAAACAGAGACACCATCTAGTAGCGTAACCTGGTAACTAAGTTAGTTCCGATTACGCTCATGTTGTGTTTTGTACCGCTAGGATTTGTGTTTTTAAAATTGTAGGTGGGCGCCCTAATGAAAAATACAAAATAAAAATGTATCGTTCTGATAAAATTGAATCATATTACTTGCAAAGTCTTGAGCGCCTGCGAACGATTCGCGAAAACTGCAGCTTCACTTCTACGCACGTGAGTTGATCATATTTATTAATAGTTGTATGATTTGTATACATAAGTAAGCATAAAAAGTGTACACCTTTCTAATCGTATTGACAGTGTGTAGCAAAAGAAGTTTGCAGCTTTGTTACAATCTGGTATAAATTCAGTTTGATGGTCTTACTGTTTCTTATTATGGTATGTAAATAAGTTGAAGGTTATGTAAAGTTACGTCGGGTAATTTTGTCAACTCTTCGTGGTAAGAATGTATATTATCGTTTGTTGAATGCCATCCCAAGCCGTTTGTGTGCTAAATAACCGTAAAAACGCTTTATTCTATAAGAGAAAGCCTGCCACTTTTCAAGTTTGAAAAGAAACAACAGTAGAAACGTTCCCGAGAGACCCTGATGCATTCCAACTTTCGAATTTCCTCTCGAAGGATAGAAATTTGATTCTTATCATCCCTTTTTCTTTCAATGCTCCTTTTTGGCAAAGCCATTTTCATACGATGCTATCGGACCGTATTGAGTTTGCCATGAATTGATTCAGGCTTCCACATTTAACGAGTAGTAAAACTCGAAAAGGACAAAAGGGCTCTACCCCTAAAAACTGTCAATTTTGCCGCGTCGAAAATTCCGAGATAACAAAGAACGTATTTTCCTTCGATGTCCCCAAAAATGTCGTCATAAATGCTGATGAAATAGCACATGGGGATCATTTACAACATCTGTTATAATTGTGGTAATTAAGTAATGTAATTTACTTAACTTCATTATTTTTTATGCGGTGATCAATTAGTGTTGCTTTTTAGTGTTGTTCCAATTAGTGTCACTTAAAATTTGTTGCGTGGAATTCCGTTTTCACGGTAAACTGAGCGCTATCCAAGAGCGAGAAATTTCGATATGAAAAGAATCAATAATTAAATGAGGAATTTGAAGTTTAGAAAAGATGTAAACTAACTGTGGGAATAAAAAGAATTTTTCATTAACACGATTGTGAAGGTAAACACAAGAGCCTCAGAGCCCACGTCGTCATTTGTAGAAGATAACACACATCCCACGAAGAGCGACCATGAAGTCTCTTCCCTTGCTCAACCTACAGATGAAGAGTTCGGTAAGCTGCACAGCACAACCAAATTACTACTGTTCTAATTCTGTTACTTCTTTCAGTGTCCACTCTGGGAGGTATTACGGAACATCTCACCATTATTGAAAAGAGGAAAGCTACTATTGTTGGACTTCTAGAGTCTCAAGTCGAAGAGGGCTTACCTCTCACTTACGAATCACAGAAGTAATGCGTTAAGTCTTGTTAAAAGTAGTGACCAATGCATTGATACTTATTTAGAAAGATGCTCACTTACGTTGAAACTTGCACAGAGCTCTTACAAAACCTTCCTCAATACCAAGCAGCTCTCAATTTTGGCAGTGACACCGACTGGGAACACCTTCATAACTATACCAATCCCAGTCTCAATGTAAGTCGTTTAAGTTCGATAGCACCAAAATTGTACTAATGGTGTCCTTTCGTAGAGTGAACATGGCAGTCACTTACAATCAGTTTTGCACCTGTTGAAGAACCACGTCCGAACCTTGGAGCGTATATCAACGCAATTTGACTTCAATGATTGGAATGGTAAACTGAATTAAACTACTTCGCGAAAATTTTTGTAAATGTTATATTCCAATAAAAACGGGGCGCATGATTTCATGAAATATGTGTGGGATCTAAATCACACTTTCGTCATGATAAAAGAGTTGTAAACGGAAAAAAAATACCTGTCATGTTAACAAAAAATTTGAGACGTCGCACATTATGTACAAGCCTATAAATAAGGACGGAGCAAAAGGGAGTCTTCGATTGTAGCTTTTCGCTTCTTTAACAAGTCAAGTCAATCGATGGATTCATAATAAAATACAAATCGTAAAGGCATCTAGAAACACTCATGATTGCTCCAACGGAACAAAGTCAAAAAATCTTCAAAAGATTCTGGCTTCCATACACCGCAGCTGGCTTCCGCGTGGGGGGCGTTTTTGTCTAGTAATTGTAGGGTCCGTACTGTGAACCGTGGTAGTATGGTCCAGGATAGGCGTATCCATAAGCATACTGCTGTTTTTGTGGGTACACTACAGAAACAAAGTCAGAGTTAGGAAATTACCTATGGTTTATAAATGCTAAGATAAATGACTGTGTCAACAGGCAAGCAAAAGCAGGTAACCAACTACAACAGATGTTAAAAACAACTAACCCGGCATCAAATATTGCATATTAATGGCCTCTTCCTTTTCCCGCTCACGACGAAGGCAAATGGCAGCACACGAAAATAGAATGGAGGACAACAAGGCAAAGCCTACCCCGATCCACGCAATAATGTACGACCAGTCGTACGCAACTTGATACGCGCTCAAAGGAACGCGTTTTAGCGCCTACAAAACATTTAACAAATCGAAACATGTACATAGAAGCTTTTGGAGGGTTATAACCGCGTTCCCGCACACACAAAACACACATACACAAAAATTTCTATATTACGGACGGGAATTCTCAGCTCGTTGCCCCATGTTAAAGCCAAAGACTAAACTTCCCGAGTTGCGGCCCCCAACGTGTACAAAATCCAGGATTGTGAAGACGAAATACCTGGCATCATGTATGACAGTTGTTCGGCTTTGTTGAGTTCCGCAATTTCCCGTGCCATGAAGAAGGCAGAGAGAGCGAACAAGATCGCGGAAATCAATGAAAGCCCTACGCTGATCCAAGCCAGCATAAAGGACCAACCGTAGTTATATTCATACATGGAAAAGTTGGTAATGTCTTTGAAAACCTATACAAATATTAAAACGGGAAACGGAAGCCTTACTACTTTCTCTCGCACAGAATTCACATCGCCTTCGTATTATGTAAATAAACCTCAAGAAGAAGGGGACCCTTAACTGTACACCCAGAGTTCGTGTACCCAGGACGCTGATACACGTAAAAGAAAACCATTACTTACATCCGGTTTAGCGTATTCTTCGGAGCCCATTTTCTCGTTTTCATAAAATTCAACGCCATGCCAAAGTCCCATTCCACCGGCACTGAATAAACCTAGAACAGGGGGAGAAAAACAAGAAATAGGTTAGCAGGAACTCGGGAATCCAATCACTCGATATCATCCGTCTTTTTAGTTGATTTCCCACGCTTCTGTACCACGCCGCGAAGTGTAACAGACGATGATCCATTTGCGGTTTCACATTCCATGCACGTTGAATGAATCGAGGTTAATCCCTCTGAAATCAGAAAGTGGCGGAACGAAGGTAACTTACATGCCATCAACATCAGAATGGCCGTGGTGGTAATGTTGGCAGGAGACCTTCGCCAACAACCCACAACACCGGTCCAGAATGCCACAAAGTCGAAGAAGAAGGAAACGATAAAGAGGGCAATCATCGCACGGGCCATATCTAAGAAATGGACACAAAAATAACGAATAACAAAAATTTGACTAACACAAATAAGTAATAAATAAATACATAAAACAAATAAAATGTAGAAATAACAAATAATAAAGTTAAACTGTAAAAGTAAACGAAAAGAATTTTAAAAAATTCACTGGGCTTGCGACCTTCAGCAATAGTGCCATTAAGTGGTATTAGCAACTATCCCAACTTTTTCCCACGGAAACGCACTTACATGAATTCTTCTGAACAAAGGTGAGAAACCATTAAGGTAATAAAATTGCTATAGAAAACTTAACTTCCTAAATTGCGTACCAGTAACATTCTCAAGCCCGGTTACCACCCACGGGAGTTAGGCAAACAATTCTTGAATAAAAGCTTATGAATAAACCATTTGTGCTTACGTAGATGAGCCGACGCAGGCTGGTCGAAACTCTTGGTCTTCTCGCGGTCATCTGGAATATAGTAATCCACGTTTGTGCACATGGTCTCCACGGGCGATCGATACAAAGTTACTGTAAAGAAATAACAAGCATTGAAATTATAATAGCCTAATAAGGGACATACCGAAATGACGTCATTGTAACGCAACACCGTTTCCACGAACGCGTTATGGAGAAACGTGACTGCGAGTTGCATTTGCCAGGGACAATAGGGCAAAATGCGCAAAAAAGCTATTTACTGGCTATTATTGGCGTACGCGGACTAGTGACTTCGTTAACCTGCCAATTTGGCCCTTGATGCCATGCCGAATCAAGCGTGGTCAGGAGTCGCAAGTACAGCTACTTGGATCTCGTACTACGGCGCAGGCATACTTTACATTGTGCCACTCGTCCTACATTCCCGTTAGCTGACCTTAGAGGCAAGGAAGCCGGTGGGTAAAGTTGTCTGCCCGGGAAGAAGAGTTGAGTCCGGCGGTCAGTCGAAAAAAGATAAAGAGACGCCCTAAATACCCATTGTGGACTTTCTGGTATGACGCTTCTTTGGATTTACGGTCACCGTTTTCTTGGGCTATTTGGTCTGCTTACTAACCTAGATCATGCTTTAGTGCCAAAACTTGTTTAAGCAATCAAAATTCATTAACCTCGAAGAGTTGCCAGGAAATGTCCGGAACTGACTACAATCTACCGTTACGAGTTCGAAGTCTTTTGAAAATGTATAACACTACCGTCCTGATGCTTTTCAGTCGATGCCTCCATGAATTCCTAATCTTCCGAAATAAGTTCAAGGGAAATAAGAGCGCGACGCTAACACTTTCGCTCAGAACTAACCTAAATTAAGCTTAGCAGAACTAACGTCTCATCACTTTACAAAAAAAAGAGCAATTTTCGCTCCATCAGCTAGCTAGTTAGAACAGTACATCACGACCATTCCAACACACCAACCTCATTTTCCCACAGCCAAACTTCCTTCGCCGACACAAACTTCACAGCACGCAAAGTCCACTTTAGGAGAATAAAGCATGGACGAGTTACGTGGTAAAAACACACGATAGACTTTTAGAGAACCGGAGCATAAATGCTTTTAGATGGCATCTAACTTATGTGAAAAAAAGTTGACCGTAGGCTGAAATCGTCCAACAAAGTGTTCGAAAAACACGGCTGGACGGTAAAAACAACACTTGAAATGATCTCCTTCGTTGCATGTTGTTACCGTCTGGAATATTGATTCCCACCCCTATTCTTCCCCGCATCCTCTTCGTAACGCTAGCGAATACCGAAATCATTTAGGCTTTGCCGCGTCAACCGCCCTTGAACTCCGCTGCTTAGAGTACAAGTTCACGAAGCAAGGAACTTCCAAATTCCTAGCCGTAGGAAGACCAGCCTAGACCTTGATCGTTCACGTTGTCCGGGGGACGTACTCTCCACGCCAGGCCTCCATTATTACTATTCACCCCCTCCTTCAGGTCATGTTTTGCTACTCCTGCCCGCTAACCGGCATTTGCATCAAAGTAACATCGATTTTTAAGTTACGGCTTAAAGACGTAGTCGAAAAATATCTTTAAAACAGAGAAATATGAGCACAAACTAGAGTTAATAAAACTGTGACGTCAAATGTGCACGAAATGGCACAAAAAGATCTGGTCGAGTGCCACCATTTTATTTTGCAATGTTCCAGGTAGAAAACCCGTACGCCCAACTCGCGATGGCCCACGCTTAAATGTCGAAATGGGCACGTAATAGCGAAACAAAACTTAAAAGGGGGGACTACTTACTTCCAGTGGGTGTTTTGTCAGGAAAACAGATTCGGAACAAGCCTCGGGTGCGGGTGAAGAACCAGAAATTCGTGTCGAATTCTTCTCTAGTAATAGGTTTGCTTGCATCGCCTCGCGCATTCACCAATTGCTGCGTAATGTAAATAGAGACAAGTATTAAAAACATAAATAAAACGGAGGGGAATGAAAAATACTCTAGCTCTATCGAAAATCATCCAAGGCCGTCACGGCAAAACGCAACAAGCGTATTTTAACAACTGACTGCTGCTGGAGTAACGTAATAATAGATGTGATTAACATGAGGATTGGGCTGCATGAAAAGTCACGAGTATTGCTCGGCCTTGTCCAAACTATGTGGACAAGAAAAGAAAGGCCTGATAATCCATTTTCAGTGTTACCGTAACACGCCGTCAAAGCCATTTTGCCACATCGAGGCCAAGGAAAACTTACACTGTGAAACTGGTGAGGAAGTTTTTTTTGGTGTTTCCATTAAAATCTGAAGATAAAAAACACAGCGGGTGCCAACTTGTGACATTCACCGTATTTATTATCTTGCTAGCTTAATTATTCTTGCCATTTTCCCCTGCCTATTTTTTGGAGAAAAAAAATCACACAGTGGAACGAGGAAACACCTTTAACGAAGTTGGGAGTCGTTTGGGACAAAATTTTCAAGGTCTGGAGCTCATCCCCGACCTGCAGTCACCCAAGAGTTTCAGGAAACGCATTAACAAACGGCACTACGCAATCTTACAGCCACAACGAGCTCAAGAATTCCTTAAATGTCTTCAAATACGAATCGGGAGAGAAAACGAACTTATGCGTGTAAAGGGCTTAAAAAATAAGAAAAAACGAGTCGTGACTTTTCTGCTCACGAGACCGGATTTCTCTTTTTTCCTAATTTTAAAAGGAAAAAGCTTCCAAGGGAAAGTTTGGCTTCCAACCCTTATTTGTTGTTTTACCTCAACTTCTGATCGTTTCACTTTAACGTGAGTCCAATTATCTGTTGAAAAGGCGATGGCTAAAAGGGCTACGGATACCACTGCAGCCACAGTAGCTAGCGATAACGTAATTGGCGAGCAAGGCATTTTGCTTAGTGTTTTTTTCCCCACACTGATGAGTAGATTTACAGTTTCGTCAGAACCACACTTAAGATGGGCAAGTAAACTGCAAAGACTGTTGGAATATGTTTCTAGCACCAAGTGTGGCACCCAGAAAATGGCTGCCAACACCACAAGAATTTTCCCAAGGACTAATAGTGCCACTAGCCTCGCTAGGTATAACCAAAAGCTGCTGCTGCTGTGCTACGAATAAGACAAGTTCACTCCAAGTTTTAGAAAACCTTCTTACCTGTTGGGGTTGGTTTGGCTTGCGATGGTAGTATAGTGGTACCTGAATACTGTGCCCTCGGCAAATACCAGTTTCTATCCACAGCCCCCCTTCACTTCATGTTATTCTTTTTCCCTGCCTTCTTTCTTCATTCTTCTCCTTCCTTCCTCCCTTCTCACTAGCCTTGTTGGAAAGGTGGATGTCCTCCAGGTAAAAATGGCATGTATAATGAGCCACCCATTACGCCAAGCAAGCCTAGCAGGTGTGTCGGCAGTGACGCTTTTCAGTCCTGGTCGCTTGTAGCACTTGTTTTCAGGCATACTCATGGCCTATAGAGTCGCCAGGATTTAAGGCGAATAAACCGCACGAGTTACTTGCTCGTGAACTGCGGGAAAACTAGGAAGTGGAGCTGAACAATGAATTCGAAACTTCAAAGGGCATGCACATTAAGAAAGTATGACATCCCGCTTGCTTGACTTCCGACCAAGAGAAAACACGTAGCTTTTGTGGAACTTCAAAGCACATGCAAAGGTTTGGGAGCCTAAAACAAAACAAGAAAATTTGGCGAGTATCAGGTCCGCTTTAACAACGGTAGCATGAGGGACTTTTGTGGAGGTAAAGCACAGGGTAAAATAACATCGATCCTGTATGCTGACAAAGGCGAGACAGGTTTAACCCCAGCGCGGAGCAGCGTTTCATTGTTGGGAGCCTAAGCACCTTTTCAACGGAATGTTTACATGTTTAAGAAGCGAAAGATAAGAGCTATATAGCTCAGCCAAGAGATTAGGACAAGAATGGGTGCAATTCTGCCGATATTACGGAGGGAAAGGCGTTGCAATCCGCCTACGACCGCGTACGAGTCGAGCTAACAGAAATAACGGCTTTGTCGTCGTACCGGCTTACTCACACGTCCAGAAAGGCGACGGCGCACACTCCGTACGGAAGACACGCGGCCCCTCGTTCGTTGGTACCGATCGGTCTAGTTATAAAACTATCAGTTTTCGAGAATACGGCTCCGTCGCAAGACATCCATTACGTAAGCTGTGATGTGATCGCTGTCACAGTGAAAATGCGTTTGTCGTACGCAAGGTAGGCGCTTTTTTGGCCGGGATTTTAGTCTGTGGGGGTTCGTCCATAGCCGTCGATGGATACAAAACGAAAGCTTACCATGCAACCTAGCGCTCTGTGTCTTTTATCCACTTTAAGCTTAACGGGCTTAGCGTCTGCCTTGTTATGTTTTTCCATATTTACGCCGTATTGGGAACTCGTGCAATACAACGCCACGCGGGTCGATTGGATCGCCCGTCGCCACAATACTACTCAACGTGTAACGTGGCTTTTCGATGGCAAAGTAATACTCCAATGGTGGTTATATGCCTTCGTGTAATCTATAATGAATGAATTCGTATTGATCTTGTGTTCTCGACTAGGTGGCTCGAATTGCTGTGTACAAAAGAGGCGCTCCGCCCCTTGCACCGAGTAGTGCCGCAGCTTTCAAGCTACAACACCCCAGCAAAGTGCTCGTTCACAGCGAAGCACACGGAAATGAAATGCCCCGAAAGAAACGCCGCGGCCGTAATGGGGAGCTCCTTTCATTACTCGCTAAACCGACGAGCGTCGCGAAACAAAAACCAGTGCAAAGAGGGCTGTCGTACGAGGACGTGGAGTACGGGCAATCGGAAGAAAATTATGAGGCCTACGACGAGGCTGAGAGGGTTTCCGCGTCCTATTTTCGACGTCGAAGAGCAATATTTCCTTTTCCGCAACAACGCGGAGCAACTTCGCTGAAAGAGAACGACGCAAGTGTCAGCGACGGCAGTCAGTTCGAGAAGGCGAGCGATCAAGCTTATTTGCTGAGAAGAAATCGTGATGTGAATCTCATGTTTTTGGTTCCTATGTACGGTGGGATTTGGCATCTTTGTTTAGAAGTCTCAGGTGAAGAAAAGGAAAACAGCCATTGTTTACGGAACTTGTCCCTTGAAGACCTTCATTTTTATGCCTTTTAATGAACTTTTCTGTGTTTCTTTCTTTACGGGATATAGACTCCGAGCTCCGGATTTTGAGAGAAATGGGATTCCAGAGAGCGAAATGTACAAATTACATGGATACGTTGGAAAGTGAGGAACCCGTAGTTTTCCCACCGTCAACAGCACATAAAAATGAACATTCGCCGTCCAGTAATATAGCAACAATCCATAAAAGTAAAAAAATTATAGAAACGTTTTTTCACTTGTTCGTAGGAATGCACAATCTGTCCATATCCTGTGCTCTGGTTTGTTTGATCTTGTTGGGGTCTTCTGCTCTTTTGGGAATTTTTGGTATTGTGAAGCGGCAAATTAATGCTGTTTTAATTACTGGCGTGATGTACCTTTTATCAGGTAAAACAAAAGCTCACATAATTTATTTTAGATTTTTTAAAAAGACTTATTACAATTTTTATTTTTCCCATTTCACATATTTCTGAATTTCATAATTTTCTGAACTTCACGATTTTTTAACTTAATACTTTTTCGGAATGCAGTAATGTTTCAGAATTTCATAGTCTTTCTGAATTTTGCTATTTTCCAGAATTTCACAGTTTGTTCTCTAACAAAGTTTGCCCTAAAACAATGTATTTTTGACAGCTGCTTTCGCATCGTTTACCCTGACTATAATGTATTTTAAACGGACATCTAAACGTGACTGTGGTATTCCCGATGACGAGCTGGACCCGGAGTATATGCACACACGCGTTTTCTCGGTGGCTTGGAGTATGGATTTTGGGTGGGCTGGTGCTGCCTTAATGCTTTTTGCTAGCATACTCTGGATTTTTTTCGCCAAAATTATGCGTTATAACCCAGTAGTTTTCCTGTAGCAAGACAAGTCTCTAATGGCCGTTTTTTGGCTTGCTACGCCCCGGCTCAAACTTGACGAGCTTGGCGCGGAAAAAACTGGCTCGTCTGTGTTTTTAAAACCCGCTCGCGAACTTCAAATTGAGCCATATCACGACAGTAAGGGTCACTGTTCACCAACATTCGCAATGTGCTACCAGCCAGAATTACGTAGTAACTTCCCTTCCAGTGTCCAAACAATTGCGACTTTGCTGAAACGTTTGCAGGCTCATTAATAATTAAAATTCCACCTTGATTTGTGCTATGGTCCTGTAACGCCGGTACGCCCTTGTGCTAAAAATTACCTCTTTTTCCTAATTATGCAAAAGCCTTTCTATTGGACATAACCCCGACCAATTCCACCCCCACCCCCAAGAAAAAAAAATGAAAAACTTACCGCTAAGTTGCGTATGTATTTGAAATTGAACTGGGCTACGAGATTTTAATATCTCGCTCCGATTTTGATTAAAGTTTTGCATTTCGCATCATTGTGTGACATTACCACATGATTCACTACCCCAATTTACTTGGGTGACAGTAAATAAATTTAATCTTAATATCAGCGATTGAGCCTTCTGTGCCGGCGTACGCTGGTGGTGCCCTCCTATCTGTGGTAGCTCCACCTTCCTCATTAACCATGTTTTTTTTGGCTGATTTATACTCAATACCAACATGTTTGCGCTTACCTCATCTCATTCATGAGTGGATTAGACCAGGGCTATCCATCATTATGACTGTCAAAGGCAAACGCCCTTCCGAGAAGTGTGGCCCGGGATACTTGAAAGGTATTTCACTGTTTCTTGTAAGTATGTAGCTTAGTGGCCTTCATGACATCTACTTCGCCAATCAGTAGACACTTAAACTTTCCGTCAATCAATCACTTCTTGTCACTACCGAAGTTTGTGGAACGTAACGTCCGGTTGTATTCCGCCGTTGTTACGCATGACATCGCTTTGAAAATGGCGGGAAATGAAAGCGCTTTCAGTGTTCGACACCCAATGTCCCGTAGGTGTTTACACTGAATAACAATTGTGGGACGATTGCAACTGTTCCGACGCATCGCCTTTCGGTACATGGCGTCATTCATGAAAGTACGAGGGAAATTAACCGA
The DNA here is from genome assembly GCA_020615345.1 of Triops cancriformis. NCBI lineage: Eukaryota > Metazoa > Arthropoda > Branchiopoda > Notostraca > Triopsidae > Triops > Triops cancriformis. Next base: position 243,187 of record JAHZNP010000024.1, on the reverse strand, counting down.
CCCTGTCTTTCAAAGATGGCGGACATTGCCAATATATAGGTACAATGTTACAATTAACTAAGTTCTCCGCTTTGCACATAATTACGCATCATAACCCCCAATTGAATTTTTGTGGATTTTCGTCACTTTCATGACTTTCATCGACAAAGTTAGCAGGCTTGGCTCAAGGGTTCTTGGGGACAATGTGCAACCACGTGCGACGACTAGGAAGACTGCTTGAAAGCGTCACCGGTAGATGGCAGGAAAAGGCGACGAGTTAGTCGAATAGACGAGTATTTCTCACACCGGGAATTTTCAGATTACGATGTATTATTTGCATGTTTAAAAAATACGAATCTTATTTGAATGCTCGAAAGTGGAATGAAACGACTGCTTGAACTAAAACGCGAACGACGTTAAAGAGTTGGCTCTTTTGCCTTGAAAACTCGAAGGACTAAAGTAGGCCACGGATGTACGAGGACATACAACAGGACGGAACAGTAGAGGTTAACAATGGCACGGGGATAATTGTCTATAATATTGTACATAACGAGACAAGGGTCTTAAGCGCGATAACAAATGCTACTTCTACTTGTCAGAATAAGTAGCGATTTAGAATCAGTATACGACAGTAATCAACGAGCTCAGTACAACTGAGATCACGGTGAAAAAATCTTTAGTTATTGTAACCAACTGAATTGCACCCCTCTAGGAGGCTGTCGTTTCATAGGTTTGTTCTTAAAGATTATATTTACAATTATTGTTCAGCAGCTTATTTAGTTCCTCGAAAGCGTCGAACAACTTTGCTGTACATGCTTTCGGGGAGGGGATTCTCTTCTCGGAAAAGCAGCCATTCGCGGTGAAGCTGAGGGTCTTTGGGTCCCCATTGGTCAGTAAATGTGAAACTGTTCTTCAATTTCTGTACCAAATTCAGAGAAATTAGATTGGAGAAGGCGATTTACAATTTACAGTTTGATTGTAATTACGTACCTCAACGAATGTGTGGCCTCGCTTCTGTTTATAAACAACCCACGCGCCCCAAATAGGAACTTGTATGATAGCTACGACAGCTAAGAGCCAGCCAGCAACTGAATAACGCAACATCGAGATTTTAATCAATGACACTTAAACTGAAATATCGGCATTTAAGTTTGCTTACCCATAGCACCGTAGGGGTAATAATATGTTTCCGTTTCCGAGCGTACTTCTTTTAAAGGCTTATACAGAACCAGAGAATACACAAAAATGCCAGAAAGGGAGACCGGGATAAAGACTGCCCACGTGAATTTCCAATACCAGCCCAAGGAAACACCGGTCATGAATTTGATGTCGCGAATGATGTTATCTACTCCGTAAACCCAGCTAATGGCAACGATTTCAACAATTGCCATGACGAAAATAATGAAACCGCCTCCGAAGTAGTCCACAATTTCCAAGACGTATTGACCTCCCTATGGAAATAACGAATAGTTACTAAATTTGTTCATACTGAAATTTGTGAAGAATTCGAGTTCTTGTATACGGCAGAAAGTAATATTTAGAAAAGTTTTGTATATAATAGTTTTTGCGTGTAGCAAACAGTACCGGAGTAACGTAGACGAGTCCAAGGAGGAATCCGGCCGAACATACAACAGCGGTAACAATCCAGCGCTTCCAATGGGGAAACTGATCGCAGATGATTGTGATAATGCAACCCGTAAGAGAGACTGCCGATCCAACTCCCAAGGTAAATAACATCAAGAAAAAGAGCACTGCAAAAAGCTATTGTATCTGTTAATTAGACTACTCTGACCTTCACATTTTTCTGTCATTTACCTGCGGGACCACATCAAATTTGGCTATCGCTTCAGGATACGACACGAAAGCCAAACCAGTTCCAGCTAAGGAAAAACGAAGTTGAAAAACACATTGTTACATAAGCGGGCATTTCGAAACAAAGAGAGAAAAATATTTACCTGAAACGACATCCGTCATGTTCTTGCCGGAGGTATGCGCCAAGTTACCCAGGATGGAAAAAACCGTGAAGGAAGCCAACAGTGACGTAGCCGTATCCGCGAAACTAATGATCATGGCATCCCTGTAAAGCAAGCAGGAAACATGTTAAACAACTCCAAAAAAAGCAGATGGAATGCCAAGTATGCGTACCGGTAAATTCTGTGCTTGAATGGATTATAACTCGAGTACATGATGATCGGTCCGAAGCTCACCGATAAAGAGAAGAAGCACTGCGTAACGGCAGCAAACCACACCTGATATTCAAAAGAACAATGATGGTCACATATTATGTAAACAGCATGATCAAAGGGTGGCACTTACGTTCGGATTGAGCAGTTGATCCCACTGGGGCGTAATGAAGTACAAAATACCTTGCGAGGCGCCTTCCAGAGTCACGCCACGGATGAGCAGTATGAAAAGCACGGCGTAAGGGAAAAGTGCCGTAAAATAGGCCACTTTGCCGGATGAGGACACACCTTTCATTAAAATTAAGAAAATGGAAATCCATGAAAAGAGAAGACACAAGGTCAGTTTCCATTCCGGACTGCCAATTCCGAAGTCAATGTTGTCGAACTTGTTGAGGACATCCACACTAAACACAAAATCAAAGAGAAAGAAAACCGAAAATAAAATAAAGGGAAATAAATTAAATTAAAATAAAATAACGAAAATAAATGAAAATAAAAGAAGAAAATGAAATACTTTAAAATGAAATAATAGAAATGAAAATAAAGTGAATAAGTTGACAATAAAGAGAATAAAAAATTAATAAAATATGTAAAGAACAAAATAATGAAAATAAACAAAATAATCAAAAAAAAGAAAAAAAGAAAATCAACTGAGTGAAAATAAAGTAATCTGACAAGAAAATAAATAAAAAATTTAAGCATCTTCTTATATGTGCTTTATGTGATAAACAGGTAGTACTTGAAAAATAATTCGGAAGCAGATCGTCCTAGGGGATCACCAACAATTGTCCCATTGTTCAGTGTCGTGTAACAAGATAAGTTCTTCAGTGCCCATTCTGGATTGCAGACAGTCCAGGGCAAGGTCGTTGCAAAAGAGGCGAAAAAATAATAGACGGTCAGTGCCATCAGAACACAATAATACGTGACGACGAACCAAGTAGCTAATGCTTGGCCATATCCCACTCCTACAATTTGCACGAAAAATAGATCTGTTTATGGCTTCTGCCTATGAATTATTCCTACACACGTTATACCTTTGACAATAGGAACCACGTTCCAGACTTTGACTGAACCAAAACTTGAAAATTGGCCAAGTGCCATTTCCAAAAAATACAAGGGTTTTCCTATCATAAGCAGAACGACGAGGTATGGAATGAGAAACGCGCCGCCCCCATTGCTGTACGCCGTGAACGGGAAACGCCACACGTTTCCCAGGCCCACAGACATGGCGATGCAAGACAGTAAAAACTCGATGGGATTTCCCCATTGTTCTCGGGTAGGTGCAGCGGCTTTCTCACCGAGCTCAGTATCTTCGGGCTGGGCCTTTTTTGGGACAGAGATATAAAAGCAATACAGATAAGTAAAGAAAATAGTAAAGGCCATAAAAATCAAGACGAAACGGATTGGAAACTTACCGCTACTTTAACTGAGCCGTACGACGAGGGAAGGCCATTGTTGTTAAATTTTCCAGTTGAAATGTTTTCGCTTTCAAATCCTGCGTTGGCTTCTCCCATTTCCTGTGGCAGAATTTGAGATTAGAGTCAGTAAATCACACAATCCCAACGAGGCTTGCTTAAGCATTAGCACGCAATCCTTTTGTAGTAATAAAGATAATACGTAGGAAAAATGGAACTCTAAGTAGACTTGGCGTAAGAAAGCGAAAAACAAATTCTGGTTTGAGAATTCTGCGTCCGCATACCGACACTTGCGTAATGAAAATACCCGTTAGGGTTCGTTTCCTTCACAAAAGACACCCTTTTCTAGCGGACACATTGTGACTATTCACTGTAAAGTGAAAGTGCATTAATATCAAGGTTGTAAAAGGTTTAATACTTCGAAAGACTTGCTCAAAACGAATTGTTTCGTGTTCACACACTCGTCAAAATGGTAAAAAAGCACTAGGGGTGTAAGGAAAACAGGTTGTTATTAACAGGCCAAGGTGAACGTTCCATTCGGACGAAAAAGCACAAGGTTCTCGCGTTATTCTAATACCGCAAAAATTGTAATACTATTTTGGCTATAGAAGTTTGCATGGTTGTATGAAAACTGTCGCCGTAGATGTCGAATTGGTGACTAACGGATTTTTTCCTGAGAACTATTTTAAAAACAAGGGGACAAGAAAGGAAGTCGTGCTCGGTAGGTCCACACTTTGAAAACGAACGAAGGTGGGCGAAATAGAGAGCCAAGGGCAGCATACTAACTAAGATGATAATCTTGTGGCGGATAAACTCAGGCGAAAAGGGAATTGTTTACGCGCTTTACGCTTTTGTTACACTCTTGTCAACTATCCAAGAAAATTCAAACTGGACTCCTTGACATTCATGTGGACTTTTTTGTCAATCCATGTGACAAAATATTAAGCCTATTTTTTAACAGAATATTTAGCAAATTAACGTAGTATAATATTTAACACATTTTTGTAACACTCAGCACATTTTCTTTTTCCTAAGTAGTTCATAAATATAGTAAAAAATTCTTACCAGGGAGCCTGACGAATACGATTCTTTCAACTTCATCTTCGTTGGTTATCGAAGCTTAACCTCACAATGAGTTATGACTGCTTCCGATTAGTTTGACAAATATATAATGGTCTTGGTTTTCAATGACCCACGTCACGAGTAAGCCACAGAACAGCGGTTACGGCGATAGGGAAGTTTTTGTGGCTCTTTCCGTAATACAAAGTGAAATACTGTCCGGATTTCCTTCTTTTTTGACGTATGTTCCAGGTCAGGGCAATTGAAACTTACAACTGGCTTGCACAAAGTAGGACTTCACCATCGAACGTTTGGAGTGACTGTATTGCAAAGTAACAGGTGAACATTTACCGGACTGAAATGAGGCCAGTGAGGGAAATGGGACATTTATCGTAATGTTGACAGAACAAGTGTTCCTTCGTTACTGGCCTGATGCACACCGCTCTCACCTGCCTTTATATTAGATTGTGCAGAAGAGGTGCACGACCAGCAAGTCTAAAGTTGGAGATTCATAGCAGCACATGGAAAACCGACTCGGTTGCCCGAGGAGGAGCTTAAAACCTGTCTTCTTTGCTTTGAATGCTTGGCTGTTCAGCTTTCTTCAGTTCTAAATGGCGGTTCTCAAGACACGCTCCGCGAAGAGCGAAATTGCATTTTGTGCGTGCTCTCTCTTTTGTAATATAGTATTCCAGTTGTATAACAATATTCTGTCTTTCATTACAGCAGTACTATTAGAGATACATTTTCTCTATTTGTGCTAGAAGCGATGAATTTTAGTATGTTACACGCGAGAAAAATGTTCTAGTAATAAAAAAACATCCCATTATGCATCGTTTATTATCAAAACTTTCTTGCATGGCTTATCCCAAACCATCGTGTAAAAGGAGGTCAGCGTTGACCCGAAGGCCCTGGAATTTTTGAGGTTCACTTTTTTAACAGCCCTCATGCAGGGGTAGGTGACAACCCAAACTCGCTTGTTCGCTCGACTTGTAGCTTCCAGCGACCAACGTTAGCATCTTGGTGGTAGAGTTTCTTTACAAGGAGCACCATTGGACATCGAGTGTTGTTTTACCACGCTTTTATTTTCTGAACTCGAAAGTGTATGACGTCAAACGGTTCCAGAAGGAAACTCTAGGATTACACTTCGAAGAACTGGTAAGCAAGAGTGGTCGTAACGAAATTCATGACGTCCAAAGAAGTCTTTTGACATTGGATTGCCCTTGATATTCGGTACGTGCAATCTTGACAAGTAGTAAACATAAGATTGCAACTAGGTAAAGAACAATCATACTTTCTAAGTACATGTGATAGAGGAAATGGTCCACCCCCCAAAAAAATCCGTAACTAAACTGCTTTAATGTTATATCACGTGATCTTCGTACGTTAGAGCAGGTCAGTAGCATTCCTTTATTTCCTCGTATTTTTGTTGTGCTATCTTGGCTATAATGAGTTTATGTGAACTTCATAGTGCGCTATAATTTATGACGTCAAAGAAAATAAGTGCGTATGAAGCGAAATTACAACAACAAAGAACGTCATCGAGCCAGAGCGGGGAAATTTTGAGTAAAAAAACTGGGACACCCCAGTACAACCACGGTGTGCTGGTGGACGTCGCATCAGTGCATTGTAAACTCGTCTTTAAAAGAAAATACCCGAACGAAGGACTATTCCTGTTGCGGACAACTGGCAACGCTAGGACGATTAGACCACGTTAGTCAATTCCACGAAGAAAAGAAAACGGAAACTCACGTTTCCGGACGCCATAGTACATTGGCACATGAGTGTCGGTGGCATTCCTATCGCCTCAGATCTTGAATTCACGGGAAGTCAAAGACAAAACTTCCCAAACAGGTTCTAGGGAACAACTTCACAAGCCTGGATTCCAATATTCTTCATCGTCTGTATGGGGACAAGGATTAGTGGATTGTAGTAGTATTTTTTTTCTTTAGCACGTGTTTTTCGTTCATGACGGCTTCTTAAAATGCGATAGCACAGAACTATGCAACACTTTTTTTTCCCTCTAAGCGAGTTGAAAGTCTCACAGGCCGTTGTATTTCTTTTAATCGTCCAAATATATATCACATGTATTAATTCAGGAACTCTTATATAAAGCTAGCAAAGAGAAAGCAAAACTTAGTACATTTCTGCAGTAGTTTCAGTGGCCTTTGGATGTGCATCCTTGGTGCATTTTGTGAGAAAAGAATTACATTGCGAACATTTCGCACCCTTTTCGGAAAATGCACTTTAGTTTGCCAAATAACATTTACGTTTTTCAATGAAGCGATTTAAGGTACAAATATCTTTGCTGTTACTTTCCTAATACAGTGAAGTGATTTCATCACAATAGTCAGTGGGTCGCGAAGACTTTGGCGACTTTTTCCTCAGATAGTTATGTCGAAGCAGTTTTACGGGCAGTGGGAAACAATCAATAGGGATGAGAAATAAACACTTCAAGTAGGTTTACAAAATTCCCGGACCCATTTCTACGGTGATACTATCAGCTAGATTTCCTTGAACGCCTAAAGAAGGTCAGTCGACCTCAAGAGACTTAATTATACCCAAGTTTCTTGGCAAGTAAAGTTTTTAGTAACGGTAGAGATTAGATTATTGATAGACATAAAATGTGTAATGAGTAAAATCCATAGATCTCATTAAGCTTCTTCAAGGCTGATTAACACTTTGGTAAACGGGTAAAACTTAAATTTTTCTGGAAGATATTTCTCTTTTTCAGCAAATCATATCGTAAAACCTGTATTCACGTAATACAAAATCCTTGTAAGGTAAACAAGGCTTAAGTTATTTGGAAAAATACCACAGGATGCGGTTTGCGGTTTGTTCAAGAATTATGCATCGAGCCCTTTGTTTGAACGCTCTTTCTTCCCAGAAGCTGTAAATTTGCGTCGTAGTGCGTTCCGCTCACTCTATTCACACTTTTGGGTTCATTTATTCTGTGCGTCGATCAAACAATGGTGTATTATTTGTGTAAAGCAATAAAAACGAACAACGCGTTGTCTAATCTCACAGACTTTGCTAGTAAATCGTCATATTTCTCTATACAGCCTTTACGTATAAGTCTATACTTCATGAGCCCGATGGATAATCGGTTCACGTGGCAACTGCGTGCAGCTAAATTTATCTTCTAAGCTTGTTTTAGGGCCATACTTTTAAAGATATACTACATGGTAAAAGAAAGCGAGAATATGACAAGAACGTTAGTAAAACCCTTTCCTTAGCGAAAGCCCGTGTAGACGCCATTTTACAACCGACGTTCGCGTTGAATTCCCAAACTTCCCGAGATTGCCTCTATCCGGCATGGCTTGTAATTGAAGCCACCTTACTGAGGTTCATTTGTGTGACTACCACAATGGCTTGCAACAACCGACACAAATGTAAGAAGCCAAGATGCGATCTCGAATGACTTCTTTATCTTGGCACGTGCACTAATTGAGCAATAATATATATTATATTTCTTTTCTATTGCGGTGACATTTTTTGCAATACAAAAAGATCCCAATATATTATCACGGTTTACTCGTCTTCCATTACGTAGTAGTATGATCCTTTGCAACTGATTTGGTAACTGATCTCGAGTTTATCACTGATCTTATTTCCTTCATTTGGTGTCTGGCAAGCTGTGATTGAGGGTGTGCGATTGCTTCTTAGATGACCATAGGCGGCGCCACTGTTTTTCTAACCACGAGGGAGGTGTTTCTTGTTCGCGAAAGATAAGCCATTCTCGGCGTAACTTGGGATTCTTAGGGCCCCATTTGTCCGTAAACTGTAAAGTAGCTTGAAATTTCTACGAAAATTATTATTTTTTAATAACTCATCATATCGAACTACACTAGATAGCTTTTCCTTACTTCCCAAAAAGTATTTCCTTGTTTCTGCTTCCATATAGCAATGCAAGCCCATATCGGTACTTGGATAACGGTCAATAACGTCAGTATCCAACCGGAAACTGTAAAAAGGGAAGATAATTTAAATTCAAGGCACCGTGAAGGATTCTTAAATTGTACGTACCTGTTGCGGAAGTTGGAAAGTATTTCCCATTGGCTTTAAGCGGTTCGTACAAAACAACCGAGTAGACGAACATTACTAACAACGATACCGGTATAAGAATTCCCCATGAAAAGGACCAATAGATTCCCAATTTTCTCCCAGTCATGAACTCGATATCTTTCAGGACGTTTTTGATTCCTTAAATAAGAAAGAAAACATAATTGCAATTGTTCTTACTCTGCCTCTAACTTCCCTTTCAACATTCATATAACTGAACCACCGAAACAAAACAGTAATAAAAAAGAGTAATAATACCATAAATCCACGAAATAGCCATTATTTCAAAAATAGCTAGAACAAAGATAATAAATCCGCCTCCAAAGTAATCCACGAGATCCAGCACATACTGGCCACCCTGGGTTAGAAGAAATCATCAGCCATCATCTTTCACGTTACAAAATACAAAACATACTGGCGTGACATAAAGCAGTCCAAGGAGGAATCCACAACAGCTGACAACAGCGGTAACCTTCCATCGCACCCAATGTGGGAATTCGTCACAAAGCACTGTAATGACGGCGCCAGTCAGCGCCGTTGCGCTGCCGATGCCTAATGTGAAGAGCATCAAGAAAAACAGTACGGAGAACAACTGCAGAAAAACTGTAATTATCTTAACGATTTCTTTATTTTTTCCTAAAATTTACTTGGGGGACGACGAATTTCGCAACAGCATCCGGATACGATACAAATGCGAGACCAGTCCCGCTTTTGACCACTTCTTCTATATCCTTTCCGGATTCGTGCGCCAAGTTACCTAGAAGGGCACATGTTGTTTGTTTGTACATATTTTTTACGTTGAAGTCGCTTTAATAATACCCAAAATCGCGAATATTGAGGCTCCAGCTAGAATACTGGTAAACGTATCCATAAAAGAAATGATCATGCTGTCACGGTAGATGGGATGACGAAAGCCATTGTAACTGGACATCATAATAACGGATCCAAAGCAAACTGAAAGTGAGAAGAAGCACTGCGTAACAGCGGCGTACCAAACCTAGGTAAAATACGAAAGTGATGCTTCATTTCCCGTTAAAGACCGAGAGCCTGTAAAATAATTATGACACAATATGGATGCAAGGCAGTTTGAGAAAAATGAAAACAGAGTAACTATGGATATATAACAGTAGCAAAAAATGTAATGCCTTAGAAGAAGTAAAAAACGTCTACGAGAGAAAATTCATAAAAGAAATGAGTCTAGAAAATAACATAAGCCCGCCGTTCTATACTTTTTCATAAGAAAGGGGTTCTACTGTTTTCATTGTTGTGTTTCTGAAAAACTGTCCGAACCATTTCCCTGAATTGTCCGGTACCACCGCAACAAGTCTCTTACCTTTATATTCAACAGCTGACTCCATTTAGGCGTGATGAAGAACATGATGCCATCTGCTGCACCATCCAAAGTAACTCCACGGATCAGGAGCGTAATGAGAACTACGTAGGGAAAAATGGCTGTAAAATACGCCACTTTGCCGGAAGAAGCTACGCCTTTGATTAGTGTTAAGAAGACACAGATCCACGAGAAGAGGAGGCACAAGGTTAGGCGCCATTCCGGTGTCCCAATTCCATTGTCGATATCTGGCAGTTTTTGTAAAACATTGCGTCTAATGAGCAAACACAAAGCCTTTAACATGGTAAGAAATGAGGTAGGACTACGACTTACTCGAAGTATTCTTCGGGAGACGATGTCAGATTAGCCCAACTCCTTTGGTCATAATCCAAATCGGAAGTTTCGTTGTGCAGCCCAGAGAAACAATTTTCGGTAGCCCATTCTGAGTCACACGTTGCCCAAGGCAGCTCAGCTTGGAACGAAGCGAAGAAATAGAAAGTCGTAATTGCCATTAAGCAACAGTAATACGTCACGATGTACCAGGTTGCCATTACTTGCCCAATCCCCACACCTTTTAACCAACAAATTCGGAATTAAGGTCACACTTTTTACATAAAAATAGTTCTTACGAAAAATAAATATATATATTTTACAAAACGAGAAAGATATTTAAAAAATAACCACGACCGCAGTAATGGACTTGTGGTAGGGAAGTGTATTTTTTTATTCACTGAGGAAATGAGGAAGAGGAAATTTATTTAACCTTTAAAAAGAGGACTTATTTGCCACATTTTCACCGGTCCGTAGCTTGAAAACTGCCCAAGTGACATTTCGAGGAAGTACAAAGGCTTGCCGATAAACAGCAGTACGATGATGTACGGAATAAGAAAGGCTCCTCCACCGTTTTCGTAGGCAGTGAAAGGAAATCTCCAAATATTGCCTAATCCAACCGACATTGAAATACAGGACAACAGAAATTCAATCGGGTTCGTCCATGTATCGCGTTCTTCAGCCTCAGGTTCACTTTCTCCTGCTTCGACTGCTTTATTAAGCGATGCAGCATCTTTCTCGGGCAGTTTCTTCCCAGGATATGGTGGAGGGGGCGTATTTTCGGTAAACACAACATTAGTAGTACTTCCAGGTAAACTTTTGTCGTTTTCCGAACGGGAATCAGACTCGAAAGCCGTATTGACAATTCCCAATTCAACCTAACGAAAGTGGCGATCAAGATCAATAACATTTTTAGAATTCACCTCAAGCGCGCACTGGTAGTCGTATTACTGCGGACTGTATTACCTGTGTATCACAACTCGGATCTTTCGCCATTTCGAGTCTTGTTATCGTTCACCGTAATATGTAGGTCGCGTCGTGTAGTTGATCCATGGACAACTAAACTGAATCTCCGCTTTACACTTGGTCTTTAAGGACAGATCAAAATTTCCGGGCACGTACATCGTGTAAATGGTATGCTTCCCTTTGCCCGTCAAGAATTGAGAAGCCGAACTTTAGGCTCTCTCACTATTCGGACACCTTCTAGGTGAAGGTAAAGTGCTGTCACTCAGGCTAATTTTCTGTACGTAATAGAAAGTGAATCACTTAATCATGGTATATTAGAAATTCAGATTCAATATTTAGAAATTTCCTTGACCCAATCTCCGTAGAATTCAGATGATTTTTTCGACTACAATAGTTAGAAGAATTTACCATTGTAAGTATCAGTGTTGTGTAATTATTACAAGTAATGGTAATTTGTAATGCCAATTACTTTTCTTAAAGCAACTGTAATGTTCTCGTTACATTTTTCGCTCAGTTGAAATGGAATGTAATGTACTCATTACATTTTGCTTTATCGAAAATTGTAATGTAATTTACTAGTAAATTTGAAAAGGCCAAATAACGTTACAATTACAATTACTTTGGTCTCTTAGAGAAAAAGTAGAAAACCTGTAAAGAAAGGGGGAAGGGAAGAAGTTGTGCTTTGGAACTTCGCTGCTTTAGATCGACTAAATGGTGTTGTGAAGGGAGGGGGAGGGGAGTGACGGGTGGGCCAAGAGAATTTTTTGCAAGTAGTGAGCTACGGAAAGGCAAACCTTATCGTTGACCTCTGTTTCAGCTGCGTTATTCTTTCTTTACCCGTTTCTTCGCGTAGGGAATGGGAGACAGTTTTGTTAGGGGTTGAAGAAAAGAATACGCAAAACTTAGTATTTTCGGATGTCTTACCCAAACCAGACGTGTTGGTAACAAATAACATTGTGAACGAAAGGTATAAGCGTTAAAAATTTAGTTAAAAAGTTAGAAAATTGGAATAGTTTTCAACGTAAAAAAACACACATTTTTACCGAAAGTAGTGACAAAGTAATGTATTACTTTACAAATGTAATTGTAATATGACGATTATTTTCGTTATTCAAGTGTAATTGTAATGTAATAGTAAACTTTAAATAAAAAGTAATTGTAATATAATAATATTCATTTTTTGAAAAATTACACAACACTGGTAAGTATGAAGTTCTCTGCCAAGGAAAGGAGCGAAACAGACATGAGAATATAGAAATTCAATTAAATCACCTGGGATTGATTAATGCGCCAGATTTTTTAAAACAGACGAAGACTTCTTTCTTAACAAGGATTCTGATGTTGAAAAATTCGTTTCCTTATGGTTTGGAAAATTACCTTTTTAGTCCATGGCGACTAAGCAGTTGCAGGACGAAAAGTACCACCTTTATTGCTTTTAAAACCCATCATGTTACTAAAACGTACTTTTCTATTTATGATTTATTTATTAATGTATTTATGTACTTCTTGTACCTTTAATTACAGTTTCAGAACACTTGCAAGTATAACTCAACTATGCTACAAAGTTAACTCACTGCAATTTTAATCTCAGTGCATGGATGCAAATAAGAATGCTATATCCTGCGTATTGTTCCACAGGAACTATGTATGCTTAGAAGTAGGATACAATGTAAAAAGACGCTAAGATGCTGAATCGAAATAATATCCAAGACGCCACAACAAGGAAATAAGGTCAAGTTGAAACAGATAATTCCGACTCACGTTTAAATCTCCGGCACTAATCGCCCAAAAAAAACCCTCACCCGTGCTGATCGCTTGGCAAAGAAATAGAATAATTAGTTCACATTCCAATGCAGTAAAGTCACAATAGATAGCACGTGAGAAATGAAAGAGTTTCAGAGCTTTCTACTGTAACATTCGAAGTCTCATCAAATCAATCATCAATCAAGTCGAGAATGAATTATTCCTTTCGGGGCATACTATCCTTTCATATTTAACTAAATTTGGGCGAGCTTTAATGAAGTATTACCAGACGTTTGAGGTTTTTTTATCTACCTGTAGCTTTAGTAGACGTTCTACATCTATTGCTAGGAATTTTCTGTCGTAAAATAGTGCTCCACATTGTCATGCGCCCGATCTTGACGTTTTAATTCACTTGTCTCAATGAAAGGTTATATATGCATGTATACGGTCGTGAATAAGACGGTAAAAGCTCTTGATTACCATAACAAGAAACATTTCCTTCCTTCATACGATAAGAATCTTAAAATATTTCAGGAATTTTGAAATGAAATAACAGTTTCTTCACGCTCGAGAGCCTTTCGAAAGAATTGTTTTGCAGCGGAAGAACATTAAAAATTGGACACGTAGTTTTTTTGTTTTCATCCACGGAGCTCTAAGAATATCATATTCCAAATTGTACTGCGCAGTTTCATAGCGGACTAGTTCGGCAGGTGTTAATTTAAAGTGAGCTAAAAGGATATGAGCGCTGTCATTAGAAAATTTTAGTTACACTTCCTCTATGGCATCTGCGAACATTCTCTTTTACGCACATCATTCCTTTTCTGGGCAAGCAAATTTGAAAATATGTAGATTGCCAAAACTACTACTTAAAGTTTACGATAAAACTGAGACAATTTCTAAAAATAGCTATTCTTATTTCTTTAATAGGCTCAACAGAGATAACGTAAAAGTTACGTATCCCAGATAGAATATTAGTTATTACCTACCAAAATGTAGGTATTGTCGATTCCAACTATGTTCCACACAGGCCCAATTACATGACTCACGCAAATAACCCAAAAAGTTCACTTCGTGGTATCTCAAACGTTTTGTAGGTGGAAAAAGGAAGGGTACAATTAAAGGATCACCTCAAAGCGAAACACTCTCAAATCAGGCGAGGCTGGCGTAATTAACATTCTTAATTCGTGGAAGTCTTTTATGGTAAACTATAATATGTCTCACGATTAATTAATTTTAAAACCGAAATATCTCTCCTTCTCGTTTTTTTTCTCCCCTTATGATCTGTATTGCCGGCGGGAGTTTGTCACTGGAAATGGTGACTTGATGGCTCGCCATAGTTTGCTTGATATTGTCCGATACTTGTCACAATATGGGTTCATTTTGAATTCCCACGGGCTCCAAGATGTCAGCGATGAATTTCACTAGAAGTGGTGCTATTATTTCGTAAACAGGGTGCGCATCTTTCAAATGACATTGGCTTGTGAGTTTGAACAAAATAAATTCCGAGTTAAGAGAAAAATTGTACAAACGTGAGGACGGTAGCTTAACGATTAATGAACACGTCATTATTGATTTCAACCTGTACTTATGTTCTGCAAATTCAATGGCACATCAGAAATATTTACAGAACCAAAAAGATTTATACAAACAAGAAAGGTACACGAAAGGTTAACTTCTGCAAACCACTGCATGACTTGGGAAGTTGGATTCGGAGACTGCATGCCACGTAAAATATTTTATTTAAAAATCTTTATTTAATTGAGCTTATTCTCATAATAACCATGCTCCGAGTGGACGGTATAATACATTTTTTGAAAATTGATTAAAAGAAAACTATATGCAAAGTGGCACAGCAACCAGCAAACTCAGCAAACAGCAAGTCTATACAAAACCGAACCTGATATGTTATTTAAACCGGGACGGATTCGCAGTGGTTCTTTTGAGAATCCCAGCTCTGACTGTGGTTGGGTTAAAAGGATCGGCTTTTAAACTCGCTCTCCGACTGAACCATGCAACAATCAATAACGAAGTATTATCATTAGTATACAGAGGCATTTCCCAAAGCTCATTTTTTTAACAGATCAAAAGCCGTTAGGGTTACGCTAGGTTATGGACAGAAAATGGGGAAAAAATTGTATATACAAATAGAAGAGCTATCTATACTTTTTCAGGTCAATGTCTTTCGGTCTGGAACGATCTCCTGATCCGTCATCCTTGGATTTCGTGGGCTTGTAAGACTGTAAAGGTGGCAGGCTTCCATATTTACGGTTTCCAGCCGATCTAAAGGAAAAACAAGCAAATGATTAAAAAGTATGAGTACAATGGATATAAATCGAAATTGTGTCCAACGTAATTACGTAGTTTCGCACCTTGTTTCCAAAGACGACAGTAAATCTGATGGAGAGCTCGGTGCCTTCAAGGGCACGGACCTTAAAAATGAAATTTGCTAGAGAAGCTCAGAATTTTAAAGAGTTTGGATTTTATCCATACCCTGATCTCGAAATGGGCGGCAGCTTATTCACACCTTGCAAGTTCAGCGACTCTATCAAACCTGCGGATGACGTGATGGGGCGAGAACCGGAAGACTGAAATATTTTTTTAAGTCTTGAATTAAAAAAAAATTGGAATTTTATATTCTATACTTTAGAATGACGTAAGTCGATAAGATTGTACGGATCCTGTTCAATTGGTGGGATAATGCAACTTTGTTCGTAGACAGCGTAAAGTACCCGTAATTCAGGCGGGACAGCTAGGGCCCCTGGATTAAGATTAATAATATTTTCGTTAAAAGCGTTCAAGTGGGAAACTAACAATACCTCTTCTATCATTCCGAGTCAGCGCTACAATAAGAAAATGATTTATTAGCCCTAAAGTATTTAAAAAGTAGAGTTCTGCTTATCTTACAGTCTATGTACGACTTTTGCCTTTTGATAATCTCGTCCGATAATGTTTTTTGACGGTCAAACCGTAATAAAAGTAAATCCCGCTTGCGTAGTTCATGTTCCTGAATAAGGCCTTCTGTTTGCATCTCAATTTTTTCTATTTCCAGTTCGTGAACTTTGCACAGCAGCTTCAGAACTTCACGTTGTTCTGACGTCGTCATTCGCCTGGGCAAATCCTAGTCATTGAAAGCGTAGATAAGTACTCACAATATCGCATAGTACGCTTACTCCTTCAAAGCGTGAAGACCTTTTGCGAATTTCTTGCAAACTCTGCTCCAGTTCGCGTCGCTCCAAGATCAATTCCTGTTGCTCGGATCGTAAAGAGAGCAAATAGTCCCACGCTCGCTGCAAATCCTCATACATCCTATCTTCCTCTGCTCGCCGCATAAAGAAACGTCAAAATAAGTTATCGAAAAAATTCCAGAAAGGGAAAACGTACCCCGGTCCTTTTCCGTGCCGGAATCCTCATCTGCATCTGAAGGTCTTCGTTCTCCGTGTGAACGCATTTTCCGTACGCGATTGGCAACGCGTTTCCCAGCTTTGCCTTCCAGTTCCGTCAGAGCAACATTTTGACACTCAATATCTAACGCTAAACTCAAAATGTGACCGTCAACTTCCAGCAATTCATGGCGGATTCTCATTTGTTCCTGGAACGCGTCAATCAGCTGCTGACGCAATGTTTTCAATTCTTCTTGTTGCGCCGCTTGCAACGCTGCGCGTTTTCGCGCACTGTTCCTCATTCCATCCATATTAGCCGAAACAGGCTCCGACACAGAAACAGTATCATCCGAGTCTTCGATTTTCGCTTGCATACGGTTGATTTCTTGACGCAGCTCCGAGATCATGGTCTGGTACTGTACAACGTGATACGTCACGTCCAACGCATTTGGTTTTGCAGGCTGTAAATAAGAACCAAGGTTGGGCCTTTCGTATGCCTCAGTTTCCCCGAAAATATTTATACTTTGGCCGAGATATTTTTCGCCCGATCCGCGTACACCAAGGTATTACGCGTTTCTTCACGCTGAAGGGCGGCAGGACTCACATGCGCAATCATGACCGTGCGACAGTTCCCAGTCAAGGCTTCACGTAATAGGCGCGTCAACTTCGAGTCCCGAAAATTTACATATTTCACTGTGCCACCTGCTAACGCATTGATAACGTTTCCCAAGGCCAACAAGGATCTGTTTATGTGCGCGCCTTCTTTAAGCCGTTTCCCCTCGTTCTGAATTATTGAAATAAAGACAAACATTGTAATTTATACAGAATAAAAACGTGATTGGAAAGTCGGGTTAACACCTTCGTTTGCGCCGCGCGTTCAGAACCTGCCAAATCCACCATGTACAACCGACCGATTTTGTTAGCACCCCGACCATCAGGTAATTTCACAGCAATTTTGACCGTGATTAACAACAAGGCGTGGCTTCGGGATGACGTCTGATTGGCCGCTGTAGGTTCCACTGTACGAGCTTTATTCCCTCGCGTTAACAATCGCATAACCTAAGAGATTTGTAGAATCAATTCCGCGCATTTTTTAAATATTTTTTAAGCTTTTTTTTACGAATAACTGTGAAATACCTCCTCAGTAGACGCAGTGTTTATGACCGATAACCCAGCTACGGTAACGTTACGATCCTTCGCATCTTCTCGTAACTCAAGGGGCTTAGGTCCTGGTCGCAGTAAATCGCGAATGTTTTCGTTATAGATTTCAAGGTAAGACAACGAAACCTGGAAGAAGGCAAGAAAGCCATTAATAGAATACTGTGTGAAAAAGTAAAAAAAGGAGAAAATGCACACGCACGACTTGAAGTACTAAAGATCGATACAATTCCTGGTAGTCTTACTTGGAAGTCTTGTTCCCTGGCCTGTGCTTTTGCATCAAAGAGAGCATTCAGGGCTCGCACCATCACTCCAGGTTGTTCGGGATTGCCCACCATTGTATGCGTTTTTCCGGCTCCTGTTGCACCATACGCGAAAACGGTGGCATTGTAGCCTTCCAGCACGTTGGCTACCAATGGTGCTGTGGTCTTGACATACACCTCTTCCTACAAAAAATGGGGAAAAAATAGAACGTAGTTTTGATTAAAGCAACGGGAATGGTTAAAGAAATTGGTTAAAAAAATAGTTTGCAAATTAAATATCATACGATGTAATTTCAAGCAAACGCAAAAGTTCGAACGAATTTAAGTTTTTATTTTATAAGAAAAGTCCAATTATTCTAACTGAGTTAGGCCGAAGGTAGATGATACAACGAACCGTAAATCAATCTCAGCGAATTTCTTCACAGAAATATGTGCAGAAAATTCAGTAAGATTTCTAGTGGTTAGTAGCTGAAAACGAGTTGTGTTGATTCACGAGTGAATGCACTTGAAATTACTTTACTATGAGATAATGTTTAGATTTAGTTAGAATACTTAGCCAAGAAAGGAGAGAAAATCAATCACAATTAAAATATTTAAAGGTGGTATAAAAATTGCAGATTTAGCAGGCGTACGATCGGCAAGTAATTAGATGTACTCAAGTACATAGATCTCATTTAAGGCAGACATTCTTATTTGGCAGACAAGCAGCTCAAGAATTTAGTGCAACATAAATAATTCACCAGTTCGTTCCCCTTGCTTTGCACAATTTCATTAAATTCTCCAGGCGCAAATATGCTTCGTTGTGCAACAGAACATCTGGAATATTCAAGCGCGCATCACCAGTCAATAAATATTAGCCTTTAAACGAAAAATATAAAAACAAACTGCGCGCGAAACGTGTTTTACCAGGGCAGGTAACGTGATACTAAGTATCAATAATCGGTGTATTACTGTCAACTCTCCCCATACTTTGACTTTGACCTCATACGGAACTCCCTTATTTTTAATACAATCGAACAATATCATCTGTATTCTATAAAAATAAATAATATAAGTAATTAATGGAAAATAAGCATGGCCTCAACCAAACCAACCAACCAAAGTATAATAAATCGAATCACTACTGCAATATCATCCAAATGCTAGAGTACTACCAAGCATCGTACCTAAACAATACTTGCGAAACATTTTTACAGACACAAACTTTGATGACTGAGCAGACTACAAATTACACGAACAAAAAAGTTAAAACTCTATTCTACTTACTTGTTTCGTTTGTTCCCCAAAAGCGGCATCGAAGACATACTGACGTTGCGTCGCTCGTTTCTGTCGTAAGATATCATTTTTGTCCCCTTCGGGTTCCACCAAAACGATGGTCTGTAACAATGTACATATACAATTTTCGTAAAATGTTTCAATCAGAAAAACTAATTATACAAATATAACATTTCGAGTACTCTTTTTTCTCTTAAATGTTTCGTTTCCTTTTTTATTTCATAGGACTGATCACACAAGCTTAGAACTGTCTGACCAGAAATGGAATCAACATGACGCAATACGCAGGCAGCTGTGGACACCAAAACTGCCATTAAAGGCAGTTGTCTCTATTGAAATCAGTTCTCTTATCAAGAAATATCTAATGGACCATAGTTGCTTGGATACGAAAACCAGTACATTGCAGCAATACTGCATCTATTGATTAACAAACATGCAATCCTATATCTCTACAATCGCTCTTTCTCCTTCCCAGTAAGCTTAGCATGCAGCAATACATTCGAAAGAGCTTCGACGTCGTATCGCAAAAGTCCGTGACGGACTTGACTTTTCTTAAGTATCCTGGCTCCAAGACATGAAAAGGAGCAGCCTAATGGAAAAATCAATGAGAGAGGTGTCTAATAAAAACTCGAATTTGTAAGAAACCGAGAAAAGGCAAGTGACGAGCCCAATTGTCATGGCAACGTTGTCAACTGACCTTCTGCCTTGACTCGAGTGGGTAGAAACTGGCCAGGTGTCAATGTAAATATCCAAGCCTAGGGCATTTTGACACTGTTCACACACGCGACAAGTACGCGAAGACTTGACGCTACATAACTAGCTGCCCACGTGCCCCCAGGCCATTTTCTCCTTACGGCTACTGAAAACAAAGGTCCCTTTCATGCCACGCTACCCTTTAACCCCTACCCTTACTGAACACTGTGGCCCGCAGTAATAATTACGAATTACGTACCTGTCTGTCCGGAACATGGACAACAGCTCCGCCTTTGGCTCGCTCTTCGTTCTTCAGAGGGCGTACACGAACGACTACCTGCAATTACACCAAACGTTAGGAAACCCATTTCCGAATTACATTTCCGAAAGAAAGTCAAGGCCACACAAATTCGTTTTAAAAACAATAATTCACCGTTAGGCGATCGCTTGGGGAACCCGACACCGCAGGTTTGGTAGTACGGGATCCTCCAGAGTTCAAATTGGCGGGTGAGCTCGGTGACTTGGTTGGAATGGACGATTTGCGCTCCGTTTTTTCGCCCCATGCAGGTTTGGCTTTACCCCGATTTGCCATTATGTAGTTAATGATCGGCACTTTAACCCATAGTCTTTAGTAGAGGTCCCAGATACTGCTTAAGGAAACACAAAACTGTACTTGCCACCAACAGGACGCTCGAGAGCAATTGGAGTGCCGGGGCCAGTAGGAAGGGCTTACATATAGATCCCACTATTCGTCGAAACGTCGCATGGGAACCGTTGTAACACATCAAGTTGTTCGATTCGAAAGGTCGCATGGTACGGGAACGCCGTGAGGTGACCCTTCAAGGAGCGCACGCGTTCCACCTGGCAGCAATAAATTACTTATCTTCCTATATCTACTTGGTACGAAAGGGAGGGAGATTCTTTCTTCATGAGTTAACGATGATAGTCATGTAGCGTGATTTCAGCGCAACGGAATCTCCTCTACTCCTGACAAGAGCTGTCCAGGTGACAAGGTCAAGGACAAATTGGCAATAATTGATTAACGCCCGTCCCAGTAACCTAATTTCTGCAAGCAGACTTTAGCTCGACAAATGGCGTGCCGTTTTACTGCGCCGGAGGTAGCTTTACCGCAAAATGTTGTTTGATATTACAAGTGAGTTGCTCTAGAAAAGACTCGAGATAAAGAACGCGTAGATTTTTTTTTTAGTGTATTGATTTACAGTACTGCTGACGAGGTACCGGGTGCGAACATTCGCACGCCCCGATCCATTACTTTGAAGTGATACAAAGATTCGTGTAACAATGTCGGGTCGTTATTTTGCCAAATACAATGCACTGTACCATTCAAGTCCTTAGAATGACCGGTTTCTAGACCTTTAACAGTAACAAGCAAGTCGGCCCACGCTGAAAGCAGAGCTGACAACTGATAAACTTCAGGGTCCAATTTACTACGGTGGAGGAGTGTAATAAGAGCGCCTTGGTTAGCCAAGGCTAAACTGTAGCACTTTTGGTAGAAAGGGAGAACTTGTCGCGTGCTCAGACCCATGTTAAAAAGGGAGTCAAGCTTATCAATTATAATTACACAAGGTTGGTCTGTAAAATGGTCCTGAACAGAGTCTTTGAGTAGGTCGAAGAAATTCTGCAAAGATCCTTCATTTTGGGGTGGCAAAAAATCCATGACGGGATTCTTCTCAACCGAGTTTCTTAAAACGTTGTGGTAGAACTGGTGGATGAGAGACAAGCCCTCGATGACACACACTTTCTTTTGCGTTTGCAGGTTCAGTAGGTTGTAGCCAAACTTCAGACCGATTTGGTGGTAATAATTTAATGAGTTGTTCAATAAAACGAGCGCAACGTTACGGTTTTTCTTGATGGACATGGCCACTAAGCAGTGGAAAATCGCCTGGGCTTCTCCGGCATCTTCTTCGCAGATCAAGACAGTCTTTTCTTCTAGTGGTATTTTATCAAGTAACAAGCTCCTTTGGACATCTTCCATCTTCCTTCGCTTTAAGTTTTCAAAGAATAACAACACCAGTCTATGATTCAAACCTGTTCACCACAAAACAGTTCATGAGAACGTGGATTTGTTTTGGTACATGCTTCTAAGGACCGAACCAGGCAAGTTAGGGTGACCCTAGATAGTAAAACTCAAAAAAAGCCAAAATATAATTTTCAAGGTTACCTTAACAAATTGAACGCAACATCCTACGATCTCGGGTTATTAGTCAGGTTAAAATGCTTATTCAGTTATACAAAATGCCCTGCCTAAAATGCACCACAAACGACAGTTCTGGATTTCCGCCATTTTTTGAAAGCGGAGCGCCACTATACTGGACCTGCGTGACCATTCCACGCCCCTTCAGCGTGGCGGGAAACGAAAGCAAAATCGGCGCGCAATATTTTCTTGTGTACAATTCTTTCATCTGTGACACAGGAAATCAATTAAACTATAAGTCATAGAAGACGTTTATTAAAACTCCATATTGTGTGTTTCTTCAAATCCGTGCTTCATTCGAAGTAAGTAACGTTTTAACACATTAACAATCGGTCTCAACACGAAAGATACCTTCGATTGGGTTTTGCCCTTCCTGTCGAGGAAAAGGTGGGCTAGAATATACCTTTTATTGTGCATGCTTCATGAGCGTGCTGCCTGTAAAAAGACGACACTCCCGTAATCTATATTTAATGCTATTGCGACTGTAATTCTAACCGTGCCTGAAGGGAAGATTTATTTTGGCCATTGGGCAGCACTCTTCTGTTACTGTACTAAATTAAACGATTTATGGCTGCAAAAATTAGAACTCCTTACAAAAAGTAAGGTCGATAATTAATGTATGGTTGACTGAAAACATGGCAGTGTACTTCTGGTCACATAAATGTGCTACGTAGGCCAAGCAACAGTTTACGCACACGTCCAACATTTTTTTCTTCTCTTCTCGTCATAAAAAGCGTCAATCACTGGGAAAAGGACAGTCATGTGCTGAATGTATGCATCTAATAGGCAGAGAAGACAGAGATTCGGGCTTGCATCCAACACCTTATAGATCTATTTTTCATAACAAGTATATAAGTTGAAAAAAAGCCTCAGCGTTGAAAGAGAGCGAGAACTTAATAACGGATAGACGAGAACTTAGGAAAAGGAAAAAGAAGTTATAGGTTCGAGGAACTAATTTCGGGGCCTTACTAAAGAAACGTGTGAAACAGATTTGAATAAAAAAAATACAGGCTATTTGAAACAGACAGCCCCCACTTCGAAACCGAATGCTTGATGAGGTGCACCATAATCAACCGGGAAGAAGTCCACTAAGGGTAGTTGTCCCAATTTTGGAGTACGAATTTCGAACACAGTTTTACTTGTACCTTTGCGGTTCTACAAAATAAAATAAAGGTTAATAATAAAAATTGAGAAATGAGAGAGGTAGCCTGGCATGTACCTTGCATCCGTCAGAAATGACGTTCGGTCTGACGTCCTTTACAGAGAATTCCATGTCGTTATCTCCCAAAAGTTTAATGGAAGAATCGTGATTGAAAGTCTTCATATTATACCACGCTACGGAGTTCATGCAAGTGTATGTGAAATTTTGGTAAGCTTCCTGACTGAGTAGCCGCAGGAAGGTCATTTGCACCAAACCAACACTTTCGTACGTGATCTGGATTAGGACACAGTCTAATTAAAGAAATCGGTTTGTTCTGAAACACGTTGCTGTACCTTGAACCCGCCTCGTAAGTTTGAATACCAGTCTTCTTTACCACCCTCCTTGCGGAAAGGAATGTTAGGCATCTTCGACGAGTGAACGTCCGGATGGACGCAAGTCTCTCCACTCGCGGTCATGTTGCACCAAACGTATACAGCGTCATCAGGCATACCCAAGTTAGGATCAATCCAGTACCATCCTGCGAACAAACTTCGTAAGATTCATACTATTCCCCATGTTAAATTCCGGCAGTTACCGTCTTTAAATTGCGGGTGACCGTAGTACAGGTCTTTGCATGTTCTGACGGGGTTTTCTCGAGTACCCAAAGGTTTCTTGATGCGGTCCAACTCCTGTCGCATGGTGTAGATAGAACTATAGACATCCAACAGTTTCGAGTTAAGGTCTTCTTTGGGGGCATCGTCGGATTTGCCCAAAACTGCTCGCTTAGTACGACTCTTGACATTGCTGTCGTCGCGTTGGAAGATAAGCTCAGGTGGCAACAAGGGCAACTCCGCAGGTGGACCAGGCGGGCCAGGAGGACCTGGAGGACCTGATTCTCCCTTGGGACCTATGATGTTCCGTTAGTATTAGCCTTGTTCTTGTGCCGTAGCGCGTTCGTGTACGATATCAATTTGACTGCATAGTATGAGAAATGTTTCATAGATGGCGTTCAAAGTCAGTTGTTAGCCGACAGTGAAGCGATGAAGACCTTACTGCGTGCTTCGCTAAATATGTTTACTAATCGTCAGGATAAGAGCTAAAATACATTCGCGTACCTGTTTGACCTTCGGATCCTTTTGGTCCAGGTGGTCCCTCAAGGCCTGGCAAACCTTGTGGTCCATCATTTCCTTTTTGACCCATAGGACCAAGTGGACCCTAAGTTTATATCAGTATCAGTTTTCCGCTTACTGGTTATTAATTCGTATGGATAAATCGACAGTAAGCAACACTGAACTAAATTTACAGTATACCATACTGCTCACGTGTCCATGAAGGGAAGTTTTTCATATGAATGGAAACAAAAGGAAACTAAAACTTACTGGTTCACCCTTGGGACCCACTGGACCAGTCACACCCTTCTCGCCTGGTTCTCCCTTTTCACCAGCGTCTCCTTTGCGGCCGACAGCACCAATTTCACCACGGTGTCCCTTAGGTCCTCGTCGTCCTCTCTCACCCTTTTCACCCGATGGGCCAGCTTCTCCTACACTGCCGGGGTTACCAGGTTTGCCAGGTTTACCAGGAGGTCCCACATCGCCCTTGGAACGAAAATTACAATGTAGAGTGACCTAATGCCTGTAAGAATCTCGGTGTGCTTACAGCTTGTCCTGGTGCTCCGATTAAACCAGGGCTACCAGATGGACCCGGAAGACCTTGATCGCCTGGAGGTCCGAGAGGTCCAACAAGACCGAGACTACCTTTGTCGCCCTTTTCGCCTGGCTGTCCAACGCTACCTTGCATACCTGGAGGACCTTCGGGACCCTAAGGTAAAGATTTAAAAAAGTATGTTAACTTTCTACGTCGCCTATGTTAAGCCAGTCGACTGAGGAGAATGTTCTAGTCGAAAAGTTTCAAAGAGATACTTGCCGTTTTGCCTGGTGATCCTGGTAATCCTGCTTTGCCTGGGGATCCCATATCTCCGGGTTGACCCGTTTCTCCTTGCTTGCCATCCGCCCCGTCCTTGCCTGATTCACCCTTAGGGCCCTGAGGACCGGGTTCGCCCACAGGTCCAGGGAATCCGGGGTTACCCGGGCTACCTTTAGGACCTTCAGGGCCAGGTACACCACGTTTTCCAGGACTGCCTTGAGGACCAGGTTTACCCTCTTCTCCTTTCGGTCCGGGTGCTCCGCGTTTACCCTAAAAAAATCTGCTGATCAATTTGTAAAAACTTACTCGAGGAAGGAGTTAGACTTGGGAAATCCAAACACAGGAATCGATAGATGCTGAATTCAAACTTACGTGTGCGCCGTCCTGACCAGGGGGTCCGGGTACACCGGGGTTTCCAGTTTCACCCTTCATACCCTGAGGTCCTTCTTGACCAGGAGGACCTTGAATTCCTTGAACACCCTTAGTACCAGTTAAGCCTTGTTCTCCGGGGGCACCAGTGGGACCGATAGGACCTATGAAGCATCGTAGAACATTCGTTAATTTTAGAAAGAGAAGTGCACTGTGTGATGAGGTGTCTTTCTATAGCTTCTTTGCCATGAAAGCTTTGTGGAAATATTATCTGTATAGGAACACATAAGAAAATGAAGCTCGTACCTCTCTGGCCCAAGTCTCCCTTCTCTCCCTTTCCACCTTGAGGACCTGGAAGACCTTGCGGTCCTGGTGGACCTGTAAACAGACACCAAATCGTATTTAATGGGATATCATTATTTTTACACATATTTGATCTTTCCAACCGTGATAATAACAAATAAATGCGCGTCTGAATAAGAATCTTACCTGGCGGTCCGTTGACACCGGGTGGTCCTTCTTCTCCCTTGATTCCTCGTCGTCCGATTTCACCAGGCTGACCCTTCTCGCCAGGTAGACCAGCTTGACCTAACTCGCCTCGAACTCCTTGGATACCCATTGGACCAACAGGACCCTAAACAATTTAGAAGTGAGAATAGTAGTTCTCTACTGCGGTGTTGGGATACAAATTGCAAATTTATGTATTTCAGTTGGTAAAAAGCTTACCATTTCTCCCTTGCTGCCCTTGAATCCCTTTTCTCCGGGTTTGCCAGGTTCACCCTTGTCACCGTCTTCGCCAGGAGGACCCATAGGGCCAGGCGGACCAGGCAGACCCCGTTGTCCTAAAACAAAGCAAAAAAACAGTATATTAATTTGCAACACCTCCGCGACTAGGCACGTTACCTGGAAGTCCATCTCTGCCAGTAGGTCCTGGTATACCAGATTCGCCAGTGTCGCCCTTGGCTCCCGAAGGTCCCACGGGGCCGGGGTTACCTAATAAGACAAAATTACACGGTTACCTTGTAATTTTACATTGTAAAATTACATCGTTTCCTTACCTTGTCTTCCTTCTTGTCCAGGAGGTCCCTCTTTACCAGGTTCACCCTGTTGACCTTTGTCTCCAGCATGACCGGGTGGTCCAACGGGTCCCATTTCACCTTTCAATCCAGGCATACCCTACAATGAAAACACAATGTTATTTGAAGCCATAGGGTGTAACCTGAAT
Source organism: Triops cancriformis (assembly GCA_020615345.1). Lineage (NCBI taxonomy): Eukaryota > Metazoa > Arthropoda > Branchiopoda > Notostraca > Triopsidae > Triops > Triops cancriformis. The sequence goes on along the minus strand of JAHZNP010000024.1, from coordinate 216,481 downwards.
AGCAAATCGTTATGCGTAAATAAAGTAAAAAGAATCAGCGGACTCATCTTACCGGTAATCCAGGATTGCCACGCTCTCCAGGGAATCCAGGCAAGCCTGGGGGTCCAATAGTGCCTGGTTTGCCGGTAGCACCAGGGGGACCTGGTGCTCCTTCTTTACCCGCGTCACCGTTTAAGCCAGCTTCGCCTAGAAATCGCAAGTGTCAGCGTTGCTTAGCTTCTTACCTAGAATAAAGTCTTACCAGGAGGACCCATTGGGCCTTGTTCGCCTGGTTCTCCAGTTTGACCGGGTTCACCCGCAGGTCCAGGTAAGCCAACAACTCCAGGCGCACCAGGAGGTCCTTCAGCTCCAGTTTGACCCTATATTCCGTATTATACCGTGAAAATGTTGAAAAAGGAGAGAGAGAAATCTGTGCGTGTTCAAGAGCTTATCAAATCCTGAGATTCGATAAGGGAGTGAAGTAAGATTTAAATTACTGGTGGTCCACGTTCGCCAGGTTGTCCAGGTACACCGTCTTTGCCGTTAACTCCAGCGGGTCCGGCAGTTCCCATTGGGCCTCTGGGTCCTTCAATGCCAGGAAGTCCTCGTTCGCCTTGGACACCAGGTGGACCTGGCTGACCTGTGTCACCCTAAGTGTATCAAATGTGATCCGAATTTGTCAATCGTTTAATCCTTTTCGCTAAGAAGTCGAGTAATACGAAGTTCCCTCATACCTTAGGTCCGTTGTTTCCTTGCTTGCCAGGTCGTCCTCTTGAGCCTCGGAAACCCTATCCAGAATTTGTTTCATATTAGATGTTAGTCTGAAGGTATCTGGTTGCTGAGTACGGAAAGTAGTAGTACTTACCCGTGGTCCTTGTTCTCCTCGCTCGCCAGGAGTACCCGTATTACCCTACGAACAACCGAATGTTAAGTCTCTGCTTAGTGTACGAAATTCAAACGGACTCACTCGGTCACCCTTTTCGCCAGTCGTTCCGGGTCGTCCTACACCACCCTTCTCTCCCTTTTCTCCGGGCGATCCGGGGTATCCAGGGAAACCGGTAGGTCCTAGTTTACCCTTGTCTCCAGTTGGTCCGGTGGGTCCAGCTTCTCCACGTGGACCTTCGAAGCCCTGTACAATTGAGGATGTAAAAGTCTTTTAAATACGCAGGAGAGCCGAGATCCAGAATCACGAAATATGTTTAGGGATTTATGAAAACTGCGCTGTTGGTTCCTCCTGATCTTAAAGTACAATACCTTGGGTCCTTCAGGTCCTTCAAGTCCAGCAGCTCCTTGCAGACCAGCCGGACCTCGATCACCCTTCATTCCCATATCACCCTTTTCGCCATCAGCCCCCTTGTCGCCTTTGTCACCCTTTTCGCCAGCAGGGCCGCGAAGTCCTTGGTCACCCTTAGGTCCTCGTACACCAGGAAAGCCGATTTGTCCCTAACACAACGTAACATTAGCACACTAGTAAATATACGTATAAATGACCTCCATTACTAATGAACAGAAACAATCAAAGAACATTATAATAAAATCCCCCAAAAAATTGACCCACTTGGCCGCCAGATGGTCCAGTGTCTCCCTTCGGTCCAACTGCTCCAGGGTTACCAGGGTTGCCTGGAAGTCCTTCAGCTCCGGGTAGACCAGGTAATCCAGGTTTTCCTCTTGGTCCCTACAAGTTTACGTCGACTATTACAAATGATTGTAAAAATAAGCCTATTTGTTGGACTCTGGTGTTCAAAGATCATAAATACCCAGCCTTTTACAGTTGTCAAAACTACTTACAGCAGGGCCGACAGGTCCAACAGCACCCTGAGCTCCGGGAGGTCCAATAGGACCGGGGTTTCCTGCATTTCAAAAGTTCTTATTACTGCACGATCGTTTTGTTGCAATTTCGCAAATCAGAAAATTCCTTAGGTTAGCGACTTACCGGTAATTCCGGGAGCTCCTGGAGGTCCAGCTTGTCCAGCATTACCCTTACTGCCAGGTGGTCCCTCGCTTCCTACGATGTGAAATAAACACGTTTAGGAATACTGTTTGGAATATGGGGCATATTTGTAACGCAGCGTATCTGCAAACCGTTGTCCTTACCAGGAATGCCAGGGGCTCCAGGAAGGCCTGGGAATCCACGCGGTCCGGGGAATCCCCGGGGTCCCAATTCACCAGGAATACCGGGGAGACCTGGAGGTCCGTCTTCTCCTTGCATTCCGTCGTGGCCGGGCAAACCAGTATCACCGCGAGCTCCAGGTTCACCCCTGTCACCCTTCTCACCGGGTAAACCTGTGAAAGAAATTAGCTCAGCAAAAACTGCAGTAGAAATCAGCCACACATGGTCACGCTTTTTAAAGCGGGAAATTTAAAACAGGAAATGAAAATGATTTTTTATGGGTACTTATGACTTTTGCGCTTGTAATTAATTCATACTAAACCTTTGCTCTCAACGCTTCTAAATTGCAAAGCATGTGCTTTTTAGAAGTATTGACTGCGGTGTTAGTCCATAAAACTACAGTTTGTTTATTTTAGAACGCCAAGTTCAACAGTCAAACAATCTTCGTTTAAGGAAGATGTTTATTGCACTGCTCTTGTACAAGTATCAAAGTGCGAGATACTTAAACTTTGCGTAATTTAAGAACTTACTGTTATCTGAGGACATAGATCTATGTTCTATATTCTTTTATCTAATGGGCCGGATTTTATTTCAGTTTTGGGGAAACAGTTGCTATTTTCACCGAATATTCTGGCGAAGACGTCAGCAACGGGATTCTAAAAGATTAGCTGTCGTCTTCTAATGGTACAAGGATTCGCGTAGTAAGGGGTTGGTGGTACCCGCCCCTTTTGACAGCAAAGGGGGAGGATCACTAGACCCGCTTTTGGCGGGATCCTGTTTCACTGTCCTGAAATACATTTCCGCCAAGCAAGTAACTTGTCAAATTGACATTTTAGACTCCTTCCACGTGGAAAACTTATGTGTATGCGTATTCTTGTTGATTAATGTATAAAAAATAATCCCATTGTAAGCTAAATGCTTCGTAGGGCACAAGTAACAGTTTGAATTCGTTTAAAAGCTAGTGACCAGTAAATAGCAATCTGAGCTCTCGACACTTACCCATTAAACCGTGAGGACCTTGCTCGCCCTTTTCACCAGTCGGTCCAGTCATTCCTCGTTCGCCGTCACGGCCAGGTCGTCCTCTTCTGCCCTCACGACCAGGTAATCCCATCATGCCTCTGAGTCCACGAGGACCCTAGTGTTAGAGATTCAATGAAACTCCACAACAATAGCATGTGATAACACATAAATTTTTGCATACAACTTTACATCGAGCTTGGCAACTTAGTAACGCGCGAAAGATTATTGAGACGAATGCACCAGTTTCTTGTATTATGTAGTTCTCTTGAAAAAAAAAAGAAAAAGATCTGGCCCTATGCTAGCAGCATGAAACTGGCTTACAATGAAGTTTCCTATTGGATAAATCGTCCTATCGATCACGGAACGTTCGAACGCCTTTCTTGCATTGATCTTTTTTATATTTCTTTTATCTAAGGTAACTGTTGATTAAGGTAATTTATTAATTTATTAATTAAGGTCATTATGTTAAGGTCATGATTAATGTCTGACTAATGTATTTGTTTCGCAGTGTATCGAATAAGTATCGTATTTTATCTGTATGAGTCAAATTGGCTCACGCTGTTACGACCATAACAATAATGTGGGTAATTGCTTTTTATTATAGTTTCTAAATGTTTCAAAATAGTTTGATAGCACAAACGTAGATTAATGTAGTTATCGCACCTCTAAAGTCAACGCGTAAAACAAGACATGCAGCATTCCGTGATGCATTTAGACTATTTTGAGACTTGTTACTTACTGGTTCGCCAACGTCTCCGGGTTCACCCTTTTGGCCTTCAGGTCCCGTTGGTCCTGTAGGTCCGGGAACACCTGTCAAACCTTGGGGTCCAAGTGGTCCTTGCATAGCCATCATATGTTGCGATAACATTTGACGGAATGATTCAGCTTGAGTATCGGGTCCTTTTTCGTTTCCTTGAATATTCAGAGGAATCATGAACACATGGCCGGGTGGACCTTGGATGCCTTGCCCGCCGGAGTAACCATCTCGTCCCGACTCTCCCTTTTGACCCTTTTCACCTACTGGACCACGAGGGCCAGGATAACCCCTGGGGCCAGGGTAGCCGCGTAATCCAGTTCCTTGACCTGAAGTACTGCCGTAGGATTCGCCATTGAAAGAACCCCCGCCGGAACCTTCGTCCTCCTGTTAACAATTCGTGGAGTCATGTTTACACTTGTATGGCATTTCTTTCTCCGTTTTCTTGTCTGGCTACCGAAAACTAAGTTCTACGATTGAAAACTAGTTCTCTTACCAGGAAAGATCCGTTAGCCGCTTGGGCGTACGCTAACTTGTCAACTCCGGTGACACTGAGCGTCGGTAAACGTGAGCTGGTCGCGTTCGGTGCAAGAGCGTGTAAACCGTAGCTGAAGGGTCGGTTGCAGTCTGGCATAAGTTCTTTGCACATGTCAAAGGCCGCTTCGGGGGTCGGCACCAGAAGCAGTTGTTGAATGTCTCCCTACAAGTGGCGAAAGAAAAGCCTCATGGTTCATGGACTCCTATACCAAGGAGAAGGGAGTGATTTTACCGAATAGTAGCTTTCGTCCAGGAGTTGTTGACCAATAAGAATAATTCCTGAGCTGCTAATTCTTCCGTCCTTTTGTCTGTTCAACGGCTTGGTAACTTGCTGCTCGCAATCCTTAATCAGCGTAATAGCGTTGCCTTTAATGCTGATACCTAGCCGGTGCCACCTGAGTTTGGAGGGCAATAGATTATAAGCGTGAGAGCTCGGTGTCATCGTTTGTTTAGAGCTATTACTTTCCGTCATTGATCTTCACTCCTAATTCCACTTCGGAGTGACTTTCACGGGGGGCTTCTTCGCCCTCGTGGTACAGAACTTTGATGGTTTTGCCAAGTGTTACCACCATCTGCTCATCGCCGGCATCGTTGTAAATGGCGAACAGAACAGACTCGATGCCCTGGTTGGGTCGCACCGTGGCAATAATGCTCATATCCTCAGGAAGGCCATCTTTTTTTAAGAGGTTTTCAATTCTTTAGTTCTTTTGCGATTTTTAACGGTAGACTTGTTACGGCAGAAGAGTAGACATGAGACAATTTGGACTAGTAACGGTTTCCACTTTTCTCTTAGAGTACAAATTATAGTCCAGAATTATGTGAACTATATTAACAGGTGTCCGCTAGTATACGAATTAATGTGTACTTGGGGAAAACGAGAATTAAGAATGAACATTAATAAAACTAGAAACTCCTCTTTTGTTCTTTTTTTATTTTTTTTATTGGGCAACCCCGCGTCCTCCTCCTCTTTTGTTCTGTTTGTCCCAATGGGTGTGTGAGTTGGACTTGGGACATTTTCTGATAAGCAAACTAGTCCATCGAATTTTCTCGTTATTGTATGATTGTTCTGTTGCTTTCAGTAATTTACTGGTTAATTATTTGAACTGTTATGACTTACGACAAATGAATCGTTATTTTTGTCGTTACGCTTTTTGTCCAATTCGTGCTTGACCATTTCTTTTGGCATTTATGCCACGTAAGTATTGCTTTAGAGAACTGGCGCCCAAGTTTTTCACCTGTTCTATGAATTATGAACATTGTTTCTATACTATTTTTGCATACGGTAATAAACGTGAAGACAATATAAACTCCGTTTTTAAATTTACATGAAAGTGGTTAAAGTTTAGATTTAAACTGATTTCGTAGACAATCTTTGCTTTCTTTTCGTGGTATTTTTCACTTGTGGTCCGTACTGTTTAACTGTGACGTTGATTTTATACAGCTTCGGTATCCGTAGTCCACCGTGCATAAATTTTTGTCCGAATGCTCCCATGTCTTCGCCAGCAATGCTTATTTCGTTACCTGGAAATACTTGAGCAGTAGAGACGGTCAAAACAGCCCTTTGCGATAATCTGTATGCTTGATCTGGCCGACCGTATACTGGTGTGCCTGATCCTTCTGCCAAGGAAATCGCTCGCTGATCGCATAATCCCGTGACATTGCTGACTCCCAAAGGTAACTGGCTAATACCCACCGCATCCAATAAATCAGCAGTACCTGCGACGAAAAACCCAAAAATTAGTAGAATTATAGGTCCACTTCCGAATAATATTAAAATATTAATTCGTTAGTACTTTCAGTGCAATACACTTGCCTAAATTGTAATAGTCATTATATGACACTTCCAGTGATCAATTATTTTATAACATGGTTTTAAAATTCAGTAAAACCTCATTTTTTTCCCGAGCGCGGCTTGCAAACCTCACCGAACAATATTGATACAGTTAATAATACGACATTTTCAAATTTGTTACTTTTATGTAATTTTCTTAGATCAAGCTTCGAGCTCTCTTTCGAAAAAAATGTACTCAACGGAATACAGCGAAGCTGACGGCCAGTTCAGAAAGTGGTACCGATAAGCTCGCGGCATGTGTTGTGGTGAAATACGTACAATTCTTGAAATTGGGTTCCCGTTCGCAGAATGCGTATCGATAACCAAAGCTGAACTTGGTATAGAGGGGCTACGAAAATTTAGCCGTTTTTACATGAATCGTCTTGCGAGACGAGACCTAACATCTAAGTCAATAAACATCCATAAGTAGGTCTGCGACCTCCCGGACCCCTTTTTGTTGGGGTTTAAGGTTCCCCTTTCCAAAGCCTAAACAACCCAACTTCTGGAGTCTCCATCAGTGTCGTCGGCCGCACCCATGGCAAGCTCTATATCCTTCATGGCCTCTTGATCATGATTGCAGTCCAAGTCCAAGCGAAACTCTTAACGTCCTATATAGCATTTCTCATTAAGAATACAACATTCTTTTTCATGCATGTAGGGTACATAAGGTTATCGCGTCCTCGTCGTCCGTCTGCGCGGATGCTGACGTCCTCCCCTCCGCTTTTATAGTGCCTTCGTCGCTACCACGCTTTGGCCGTACGCCTTTCAACGGTTGGAGCCGATCAACGAATTTTTCAGATGATAGATATTAAACACGTGACCTCTTAAGCCTCGCAATAACAAAATCTGCCGCTTACGAACTGCGAACGCCAAAATAGCAATGAAAGCTAAAAAAATATTTTACTATTTTCTTTTTTCTCAAAATTTTAACACATGCTTCTTCTGGTTAATAAACTGACGTCGTCCGACAAATTCTTCCCTTCCTAGTCCCAAAAAATCCGGCTTGTCGGAAAAAAGGATCTATTGGAACATGTAGGCCACAGTTCAAGAGGCCTGAGGCGTAACGTTTCCCTAAAGCTAAATTTAAAGTGTCATTTCCAGTGTTGTACCGCTGCCAAGAATAGACCTTAGTAACGACAGACATTTCGCTACACACGTTGGCTCTCCCAACCCTACAACTGCAGCGGTGTTGCAGCTTTGCAACTCACGCTTTTCTGGTTCCCAACTTGTGACGGCTTTCAAGCGTGAATGATCGACTTACCTGGTGGCAAAGGTGCTAGGGCGGCGACACCCGCGAAACTGCTGGCCAGCGCGAAGAGGGCCGATAGTCCGCAAATAAACTTGGTCCATTTTCGCGCATTTTTCCGGAGTGTTGTGGTCGTGGTATGGTTTCTGGTAATAACAGTACAGTCCCCGACTTTAGGGCCCGGGATGCCCATGGTCAACCGATATGGCTATGTATTAGTCGTAGCACTTCGTCCTGCGAAACACTTGGCAAAAAAACGTCCAGAACCGAGTCACGGCCACTTTGCCTGTTTACATCAACTGCTGGTCGAAAATACCAAGCTAGGATGGCATTTTTTCCCGCACGAGTCTTGCGATACTCTATTCCTCAGTTCTGGCTTGACCAGAAGGGGACTTCTTCCAGTAGCGTCCCTACAATAATGAAACAAACTTCGTAATAGGAAGGGCTCTCACACGATCCGTTTCCGTAAAAAGTTCACCAGCCCGTGCGGGACCAAAGCTGGAACCCAACTGGTTCAACCGTCTTAGTTAATATAGATGTTTGCCCAGCGAAGAACTTCGGAGTCCATGTGGGTTTGTCCTCACCGTTATTATGAGTACACTCACAGCCTCCGTCAGCTCGCCGTAACCCGTGCGAAGAAGCTGTCCGGACAAGAGGGAGGCGAACCTTTTCGGTGGAACGAAGGAAACCGTAGGCAGTGTCAGGGCTTTACGCTAATGATGAACATGAGAAAAAAAAATGGGGTTGTGAAATACTGTTGTTTTCCCTGCCGTAGGAATCTGTATTCGTTAAAAAGTGCACCGACATGAAGATCATTCTTTCTGTATCGACGTGGTGAGTGGAGTAATGATGATGAGTTCCAATGCTGAGAAATCCTTGAAGCAAGGCTTAACAAAAGCGGACTTGGTTTGCGCTGTGGATGAGATTTCCAGTTGGATCTTGACGTTAGCGTAGTGGCGCAGACAGACATTGAGAAGTGCACTGACACTCCCCGAAACCAAAAATTTAAATTGAAAAAGCAGGTCACTTTTCAGTCACGGGGAGGAGAAAAAATCGTCAAATTCGCTTTGAATAACCTTGTGATAGTTTCTAGCTATCCAGAGCTTGTAGGGCACTGCAATTCTTGGCTGAAGTTGTCCTAAATTTATCTGGATTGACTTTTTAGTTTATGTTCTGAAGTATCAATACTTGTCCACTTGGTAGATATTGAGTAGGTAAATTATGTTGCAACATATAGGGTTTCAAGTATGTGATAAAGGTTTGTGAACATAGCGAGGTAGATTTTTAGCCAATTCGTGTTTTCGCAGCTGTAGAACATTAAAAATATAAAACTCAGTGAAAGCACGTTGAAACATATTGCAAGATTAACTCTCTAACGTATTCGTGGAGATATTTTTTTATATATGGGCATTTGGTTCAATACATAAGTGAAAACGTATCTTGGTTTACATATATCAAAAGAGGTAAAGTTGCTGCCAATTTTGATATGTATCAATACGAGTGTATTTCTGAGCGAGGAAACAGACATTGTTAGCTTTACCAGCAGTAGCCTATTCTTAGGAGCAGTTTTGAAATAAATATGTTTGTTTTATGCCATGGAAGAGTACTGGGATGATAAAAAAAATTATTCGCGAAAAGTGAAATTGAAAGTCCTGGATGATTAGATTATACAAAATTTCTTTATCCAACACATTCGAAAGAAATAACACCTTAAGTGAATATTTGTGTAGACTGTAGAAAAGTAGAATTCGTTGGACATTTGTGTCATGCCTTTCATAGCTAGTAGCATGCGCCAGGGTTCTCATATTTGGGAATACCCAGATCAAGCTCCTTGAAGTCCTAACTGTAACACGATAGTTTGGTCAATCGTCCTTCGAAATAGAACTTCTGTGACAAGCAAAGAGAATATCGAAGCCCTGAGTCGTGCAATTTTGTCGGTAATCATAATATAGCACTACGAAGTTTTATTATGTAATATTACGTATTTATTATAGAGATTTGAACGTTTTCCTACAGATTTTCAGACATTTTCAGTGATTCTACATGTAATGTACAGTCAGAATTCTTAGCACAGGAGTTCGTAACGTGAAGTGTGCCTGTACTAATTTTCGACCTGACTACATTGGAACATTAGTTAGGGCAACCAGGAATATCTTTATTTTCTTTTGGTGTCGTTAATTTACTTCCAGGACGAACACATTAGGCCCTAATTTCGACAAAATTGGAAAGTCTAATTTTAACAACAAATTCTTCCTCACCTATTGTACCATTTTGAAAGCTTCTCAACTTATGTCAATTTTTAAACCACAAATAGTACGGAAATAGGCATAGTTTGTAAACGTATCGTATACTTTTACTACAAGTTCTGTAAACGAAATAAACGCAACCGACAAAATGCGCAAGCCTTCGTCGGGGAGTGAAACAAAAAAAAAATAGTCACCCAGAACGTAAAAATTTCTTAAGATAAATTTTTCTCCGCTTTTGGTAACTTACTATACCCTAGGACCTCTTAGAAGTAAGCACTTATCGGTTTACGGGACGCAATGCTAGAATACACAAAACCGAAAAAAATCAGTTTCCTCTCCCTTAAGTTTCCCATCCCAGCACTTAAAAAAGGCTATTTATTCATCCCTATATTTTCTAATTACAGCGTTCTAATTATTTCTGCCCAAAATACCATTTGTTACTTAAAAATGGACATGCCATTTGATATTTTCACGCTCCTACACGTACGGATCATTAGCCAACACGTGTTACTCAGCGAACTCCGCCCCTGAAGTTTGTGGGCGTGTTTCTTGGGTACATTTGTAAACAAATGGTCGTGACGTCTGTTGTTATTAACAACGATGAATCCCAGGAAACTTTATGCTTTTGTGCAAAATTAAAAGGAAAAATAAAAGCTTGGATTTTTTTTTATTAAGGAATATGCTGATCAACTTATAAGGTATTTTTCTTTTTACCATAAAACTGTTCAGATACCCTTCATTAACTAGGGTTGCTTTCCCTTTCGAAAAATCTTGCCTGGAGTACTTTCAGATTTTCGTATCTTTCCTTGAAGAATTTTCCAATAAGCATGTCTGTATTGTATGCTCCACCCTTTTTTGGAAACAGTCAACTTTCTTGTACTGGGTGTGAAGCATGAGTACACATGCAGGTCGATACATCAGTATTGGAATTCCCTTTTTCTGCATACAGTGTTTCTATAGTTACAAAACGCAACAATCGGCCGGGTTAGTCTTATCGCCTTTTCATTCCTTCCTGTCCAATAAAACTGGCATTCTTGACGGGCTTAGTCGAGTTCTCCAAAAGACTTCCGCACACTCAGCTGATCAGTTTTATTTGTTATCACAAACTGCCCTAAGACTTTGGGCTTATACTTATCTCCTTTTCTCCAAGGTCTCTTTTATCCAGTTTGCACAGTATGTATTGTACCATTTCCGAAGTATTTTTTTTTACTTGCTAGTGAAATATTTTCCGAGTGTTTTTTTAAATTACTTTTTTCTGTGTGTTTTATCAAGGTTGTTGGAATCATTGGTGCTCATCGCAAAAAACTAACAGTATTACGCCCATTAAGGCCATGGAAGGCTTGAGTATCAAGAATCCCTTCTTGTGTGAGTTGGAAAAGCTGGAATTACAACCGAAATGGGAGGGATACACAGACAGTCCTCTTCTGCATTCTCTAACTCTCAACACAAAACAGCATGTGATGCAATCAAACGTGGGGGAGCTTCTAAAATGTTCCTTTGACACAAGTTGCAAGTACGTCAACATTTCGCCCGCGTACGACTACACGAAGCTTGGACTTGCGAAATATAATACGTCACTTGACATCGGACGACTCGTTGGAACTGGCATAGAAAATAAGCTAATTCATGTAGAAGCTGACTTTACTGCCCCGGAAGCTGTCTCTTCGAAGAAAAATAGTCAGAAGGAGGATGAAATTCAACTGCCTGATTACTCCACCTTGCTTGAATGCGAGTATACGGACGTGAATCCTCGTCAGGTGGCTACAACAGAGAAGTCGGACGAGAAGTTGATACAAGAAAAAGTTTTGAACGCCAAAGAAGTATTAGTCCAAGCCGTCCTTTCAGCATTGGTAGAACCGTCCGATTGGAAGCAGCCGACTACTGACAAATGTCAATCCTTGCTTTCGACCATAGCCGATATTGTTCCGCATGACCCAGAGTTCATACTTAAAGTGGCCGTTTATGCGAGAGTTGAACTACACCTCCGTAATCCGACAAATTTCCTATTTGCCGCCGCCGCCCGACATCAGGCCTGCTTGCCGTTCTTAAAGAAATATGTGCACCACTGCATTGGCTTACCGACAGATTGGCTGACTATAGTTGAATTCTATTCAGTAAGTATTAAAACCCTTCAGAAGTAAACTTATTAGTTTGATGCAAAATGTACTATTCTTAAATATCAATTGTATATTTGATACACATTAATTGAAAAATTAAACGGAACATGTTGGATATTTTCAAGTGCGTTTAATACAATTTTCTTATTTGATAGGTTCTATCGGGCGAAAAGAAACTTAGTCTCCCTAAAGCGTTGCGCAAAGCCCTGGTTGAGAAATTCCCCGATTTCAGCGTCTACCAACTGGGAAAGTACAAGAAAGATAGTGCCTCCAAGAAGAAAGGAAAGAAGCCTAGCAGCGACAAAAAATCCCGACTAACTCTGAAGTTCCTAGTGCGCCATTTGCATATCAGTGAACCTGTGGAAAATGTCATGTCTTTGCTGGGCAAGAAATATCCGTCCACTTTGGAAGAGTTTCGAACTTGTCGCTTGCCTGGTACTTTCGATCCGACCCGGGCTGGACAACGCATGAAACTGCCGGTACCAATTACCTGGGAAACGCAGTTGTCATCCAAGGGAAATAAGGCCGTTGTGTGGGAAAAATTAATCGGTAAATTCTTTTCCTCTTCTGATTTTCCGTTTAAAATTGTTACTATATATTTTTTAACCTCATCAAGGGGACAAAAATCTACCGTATATGGCCACTTTGAAGAATTTGAGGAACTTGCTTTGCGCTGGGATCAGTGACGAGCACCATCAACTCGTTACCCAGTACTTAGCCAGTGAAAAAGCTGTCGTGAACAGTAAACAACTTCCGCAGCAATTCATAGCTGCCTTCCGAGCTTTGGATGTACTAGCCCAAGATCCTACCAGCTTTGAGATTCCAAAAATGACTAAACCACACCCCACCAAAGAACAATTACAGGAGTTCAGGATTTATCAAGCCAAGTGCGTCAGGCAACTCGAGCAGCTGAAAAAGTTTCACAGGTTCGCACAACTGAACGTATTACTTGTAAAACCAGAGACGATAATACGTCGAACAATCGGCGTGATTCGTCTTTTAAACTTAAAAAAAACTTGTAAAACCAGTACGTAATTAAATTTCTTATTGTAGTTTTTCGAATCACTCCCTGATACTGGCTCAGTATAAAGCTGCTATTGAAACCGCCTTGAAAATCTCGTGTACGCACAATATTCCACCCATCCCTGGAAGTACGGTCATTCTAATTCACGTCGACTATGATGAGGTACTTTTATATTTCTACTTAAACCAAAAGTAAGACTGTAATTAGTCAATCCAAAATAAATCTTGTATTGTTCGCTATTGCCATTTTACAAAGCTTTTATGAAGACTTTGAAATATTTCGATTTTAGTTACGTATTTCTCGTTTTGCTTCACTGAGTGCACGCACATCGAACGCACACGATTGTCGTTAGTAAATGCTTCACGTAATGACTGGTTGGTGTTTTTCGCAGGGTTTACGGAGGCTAGAATTTCTTTCGGCCATGATGTGTTACATGGCTTGCGAAAAGAAGTCCTTATACTTCTTTAGCGACATCAATCGCTTTCGGGCCGTTTCGTTGGCTTCGACTACTGTACTTGAAGGCGTAGAAGAGTTAGGCAACCTCGCCGCGGCATTTGTAATTAACGTATATTTTTTGTTTACTCCAATAATACCATCCATCTCTTTAGAATTTGTTTAAGAATCAGCCCACGGACTTGGATATGCCTGAGTTACTTAAACGGAACAAGGTAAGCAGATTTACTCAGTATTTTAGCGTTTCTCCATTTTTTCACATACTACTTCAAATTATAATTAATCTCGAACAATGCATATATGTATGTTTGTTAGTACCATCACTTACGAAAGAGCTAACTAGCCAAATAAAATACAATGAGCTAGGCTCGCCGATTCCGTTAAAAAAATTTAAATCGAAGAAGAGACATCGATAAGGACAATAATTTATTGCAAAGACAAAATGAACAATGACACACTTCTCGTACCCGCATATAAGTTGCACTGCAACTAGAAACTCCCCTTGTACCTAGGTTGGTTCTTTTCCGTATTAATTACACGACACCACAGTTCACTGTTCGTTATGAAAAGGAGCAGGACAGTTTTTTCTTTCTTTCAAACGGTTCACGAATATACGACGAAAATGCTAGCTAAGTTGACTACCGATGTTCTTTATCCTTCTCGGGTGGAAACGTGACGTAGTAAGGTGCGGGTGGATAGAAACTACTCCGGCTTGCTGTACTGATGACGCTGTGCGGTGTAAGTAGAGAAGGAGGGGCACTAGGTGGCGCAGGAAGCATTTTCCTGGGCGGAGGAAGGGCACTGTACAAACTCGATCCACGCCCAGCTGTACCATGGGCATGGGCGTGGCCATGGTGTGGGGGCGGCATAGGTAGTGCTGGAGGTAACGGAGGGCCGTGACCGTGTGGTGCGTGGCCCGGATAACCGGGGACACAGTGACATAACATCTGAGGTCCTCCAGCTGGAGGTCCATGATGTAAGCAGGTACACTTGTCTTTGTGACGCATAGCGAGCGTACCAGCCAAAGGACCGCCCCGGTAGGGCTGCGCTCCCGTTCGTAAGCGCACCAAGCAGATAATGACTATGAGAATGGCTATGAAGGCCACGACGCCTCCCACAATGCCGATGATCAGGGCATCCATGTTGTTCATACTCGCATTGGCGTCACTTTTGCTCGCTGCACCTTGCGCTGACGTACCTTTTGCTGGAAATGAAGAAAGCGTAAAGAAAATGAATTTTTCGCTTTTTATATTTCGAGATAATCTTAATAATTTTGAGAAAAAATTTCCACTCACTGGGTTATTCTTACAGTGACCAGTAGTTTTTAGAAAACGGTATCGGATTCATTAGTTAGTCTTTTAAATATATCTGTTAATTTTTACAAAATGATTATTGATATATTTGAGTTGTTTAAAATGATTTTATGGAGTTTTAGCGAAAAGATTACTCGATTCATTATGTTTATTTTAAACTTATTTTTTTAATTTTTATCTACCATAATTTTATTCGCGTTTAGAAGACGGATTAATTCGATAAAAAATTAGTCAAGAACTTAAGAATATTAGTTTCCTTAATTGTTAGAAAAGTTCAAAAATCATTTTTACGTACCATCGATCAAGTTATCCTTGCTCTTGCTGGATTGACTCCCAAGAGGGATGTCGTTGTCTTTCCAAATAATATCCGCCTCCTCTTCGAACTCCCCTTCCCGCTCGACTTCCTCGATCGAAGCGGTGGGACGACTCGGAGGAGACGACAAACTCGGCACGTAAGGACGTGGCCTAGCCGCAACTACAATCTCCATAGTATCGGGTACAACTTCGTTATCATTGTTTGCCGGTACCACTTCCCCGCGTCCGGTACCTTCGCAGCTCAGTTGCTCCTCGGCCATGTCTATTAACCGCATTCCTAGTAGCGACTCAGGACTCGAGCACGCCACGTCCGTAAACGCGCCAATGTCGGGGTCAACCTCTAAATCCATCTCATTGTCATCCACGTCTTCCTCCGAACCTTCCGCAGTGGTTGCCAGCTCCTGCGGAATCGCTGATCCCCTTCTAGCACTTGGGGCTGGAGTAACAAATTCTTTGGGATCAATAGTGACAACAAACACTTTGCCTTCACCTAGGTCTTCAGTAGAGACTTGTGGGTTACGGTTAGTCAGGTTAGGCGTACTACCCAGACTGTTGAAGCTGGATTGTACCCGTACTAGCATGTTTCGGTTAGGATGAGCAATCACACCTTCGAAGTCCGGGTCAAAGTTCATAGCTCCGCCCTGCACGCTCAAATCCTCCGGGTCGCCCACCACGGCGAACGAGGCCCCTATTCCCGATTGCCGCGGCCGACGCGAGTTCCCTTGCGGGGGGAAGTTGAGCGCTTGGGCCACGCGGTTCTTCAGCCAGCGGCGGAACGGCCTTGCGTTGCAGTCACAGAAGATGGGATTCTCTTTCAAACCTGTAAGTCGCAAGTAAGGACCGTGGTTGTCAGCGGCTGCGAGGAATTGCGGACTCAAGACACCCAACTTGGCTCCTGACACGTCCAAGTGCAAGTACGTCGACATAGGTACGGGAAAGAGTAGTGAAGCGGGCAAACTGGTCACTGCAGTGTCGTGGAGGAAGAATTTTAAATCCGGGCTAGAAGTTCCCGCCAGGGCTGAGGGGGAAATGGCGCGCAATCCGCCGCGTCCGTGCACGTGGACTTGGCGCAAGCGCGGTAAGAACGCAGGACCGAGCTGGTCTTGTAACAAAGCTTCGGTGACCTCGAGTTGCAACGATTCTAGTGTGTTAAAATGACGTAGTACAGCCCGAGCGTCCAAGGCATCCAACCGGGGCCAGGCGAACAGCCACAGTTCGCGTAAACTGGGCAAGTGCGAAAACACTTGCGATTCGAGTTTGGTGCAGTCCGGTAAATTGTCGAGTTTTAAGACGCGTAAAGAGGTCAGAGAGGCGAGATCGGTCTTTTGAATCTGGGTAATGGGATTGTGGGACAAGTACAGCTCTTGCAGATGGGGCAATTTAGCCCAGACGTTGGCTAAACCGACGCTGAGCTGCGAAATGCGATTGTGCGAGAAATCGGCGACTTCCAAGGCGACGGGTTTGTTGAACATGGTTTCGGTCAGGAGATCGATGCGATTGGAAGAGAGATTGAGATAGCGCAGGAAGGGCGTTTCCAGTACGGGCATCTTGGTTATGCCAGTACCGGCCATGTTGAGGTACTTGACGGTTTTAGGCTCGGATAGTACGTTGTCAATGGCTTCTTCTGTGAGAGGATTGAAGGACAAGTCCAAGGTCTTGGCCGTTACCAGCAAGTTGGAATCAGTAGGAATGTCACGGATTCGGTTATGGGCCATGTTGACGTGATCGAGGAAGAAGAACTGCTTTTGGAGCGCTTCGACGGGCAGTTCTTCGAAGAAATTGTTGTTGAGCAGAATGGCTTGGAGTTTCTGGACCCGGGAACGTTCGAAAATGGTAGGCGCCAATCGGGTGAGGCGGTTGTGGGCCAAGTTCAAGTTAAGTCTCACCAGGCCGTCGAAAGGATGGTCAGGTAAAGTACGTAAACGGTTGTACCCCAAGTTAATGTATTGTAACTGGGGCGAACTCTGGAAGGCGGATTCACTGAGGTTGGTTAAACCGTTATGGCTTACGTCGACGGTACGCAGCCAGAAATGTTTGCCGAAGGTGAAGTCGCCCAGGGTTTCGAGTTTGTTGTAGGCCAGAGACACTTTCTGGATAAAACGGAGTTCCCGTAAGGCTTTTTCGCTGAACTGGCGGATGGTGTTGTGGCTCAAGTCGAGGGTTCGCAAACGGGTCATGTTTACCAAAGTATCGCCCGTGATGTTGGTGAGTTTGTTGTAGCTGAGGTCGAGCTCAGTGACGTTGGTAGGCATTAAGGGACGAATGCGCTCTAGACGGTTTCTTCGAAGAATTAGCCGCCGTAGCCGCGGCACTTGGTTCAGCGCGTCGGCTTCGATCTGCGCGAGCGAATTCTTCGCCAAGTTGACGTACACCAAGTTAGGCAGATTCGCCAGGTTGAACGATTCCAGCACTTTGAGGTCGTTGTTTTGAAGGTATAGAAGCTCTAGTTTGGGCAAACCGTTGAAAGTACCGGCTGTGAGCTTCCGCAAGCGGTTATTGCGCAAATCCACCACCGTTAGCTGGTTTAACCCGTGGAAGATTATAGCGGGCAGAGATTCAAGACGGTTGTAGCTCAAATTGAGTCTCATCAAAGCTTCTAAGCCGGCAAAAGGCTTTTCGAGGTCGAATTTCGTTAAGTTGTTGTAATCCAGGTCCAGCGATTGTAGTTGGGGCATGTTTAAAGGAACCCACTGAGTGAGTTTGTTATAACCCAAGTCCAGCACTTGGAGGGTAGTCGCAGCGTCGCCGAAAATTTCATTGTTGACCGTGATAAGTTGGTTGCCTCGCAAGTGTAGGCGCTTGAGGTGAGTTAAATGTCCAAAACTGGCACTGGGCAGTTCGCGAATGACGTTGTAGCTCAGGGAGATTTCTTCAAGAGCCATGTTGCTGGAAAAGGATTCAGATGACACCACAGCAATACGGTTAAAGGCCAGGAATAGAGTCTTGAGCTTGGGTAATTGCTGCAGTGCGAGTTGCGGTACCAGCAGGATGTTGTTGTCGTCCAAGAAAATGGCTTCCAGCTCGTCCAAACCCTTGAAGGCATTGTCGTCCACCTAGAAGGAATTTATTGTTTTATTTATTTTTGAAAAAATATTATTGTTTTATTTATTTATGAAAAAATATTGTTTTATTTATTTTTGAAAAAATATTATTGTTTTATTTATTTTTGAAAAAATATTATTGTTTTGTTTATTTTTGAAAAAATATTATTGTTTTATTTATTTATGAAAAAATATTGTTTTATTTATTTTTGAAAAAATATTATTGTTTTATTTATTTTTGAAAAAATATTATTGTTTTGTTTATTTTTGAAAAAATAGTATTGTTTTATTTATTTTTGAAAAAATATTATTGTTTTATTTATTTTTGAAAAAAATATTATTGTTTTATGTATTTTTGGAAAAAAATATTGTTTTATGTATTTTGGAAAAAAGTATCATCATTGCTCTTTTTTAAGTTTTAATACCTTGCGTAGTGTGTTGACACTAAACACAAGAGTTTTGAGTTTCGTTAAGCGAACGAAGCTATCTTGGGGCAAATCCGCGATGTTATTCCTGCTCAAATCCAAGTGTTCGAGATTCGGAAGGTCCAAAGTACTCGACTCCACGCTCTAAACCCAAGAAGTTCATTAGATATACGATAGTTTTCTAGTAATTTACGTGCTAGCATTATTTAAGTGCTGTTTTGTGTTACCTGAATGAGATTGGAAGCTACGGAGAGGCGTTTGAGTTGCGATGCTTTACGCAAAGCGTGAATGGGGATCGCAGAAAAGAAGTTATCGTCTAAGTACAACTCCTCCAAATTACCCAATCCTATTGTACCGTAATTAGTTTAGCAATGTGGCCCAATAATATTTATCTTTTTTGTAACTTTTATTAATTTTGTATTTATAGCTTGTAATATATTAATATTTCATATCTTACCATATTTTCTTGCCTTATTAGATTTTATGTTATCGTATTTCATATTATATTATACCTTTCGTAAATTATTTAATTTTACGTTTTATTTTATCATTTTTACCTTCGAAGGACTGCTCGTGAATTTGTACGAGTTTATTATAGCGCAGGTCTAACAGTTGAAGTTCGCCAAGCCCTTTTAAAGCGCCAAGTTCGATCTTGGAAATAACGTTGTGAGATACGTTCAGCGTTCGCAAGGCCAGTGGAGTGGGAAAGGCATCTTTGGTTATGGCCACTATGAAAGAAAAATATTTTATGTAATAACGTGAAAAGTAGCTTAGAGTATTGTCAACTCAGGTGGGGTCCAAAACTTCATTTCGGAGTTATTGGAGTGGATATGCAAATGGAGCATGAGATTAAATAACCAACAGGCGGTTTCCTTTGTTTTCGGCCGAGATAAGCCTCAAAAGTCGTGAGTGCTTTTATTTTCATACCTGGGCACCCCTAGAAGCGCTTGTTCGGGTATCTTAGTTATAAAACGAAGAGCGAAAAGTTATGTAGTTAGTGGTCCCATATTTCTACCGTATCCGGGTCGAAGTGTGTGTGCGTTGGACGCGCCCATTTTTTCTCCCCAGGTTAAGGGCGTGACAAATTATGAATGGTCTTGCGTTACTTTCACAGATGTGGCTAAAAGGTGAGCCAGGAGGCGAGAGATGTTGTAGAGGAAGAGTAAACTGAGCTAGTTTTCATCCCTCTTTTAATTTTTATGTTTATAAATGGCTGCAAGCGTGTTACGACCAAGAGGCGGGAAGACTAAGGTTACTAAGCCACGTAATACTTGCTCTGGAATGTAGGCCTATAGGTTGAATGGCTGGAGCGTGAGTAAGAAACTCGGTCTGGTTTCACATTTTGATTTAAGGTCTGGAGCAACTTTTGCCGTTTTTGGGGAGGTCTCGTGCGTGAGACCGGAAATACGTCAAGCATGTGCTACTACTCCACAATTGTCCTTGCGGTAGAGCATGGCGGGACTGATGCTATAACACTAGCTTTTAGCAAATAGGGGCGAAACTTGAAAGGGAAAGAAACAAAGAAACCAACATAGAGTGCCAGAAAGAAACGTGTGTGGCTAAGAGCGTTCGTTCCGTCCATTTTTTGCCTCGTAATGTGCTGAGATGACACCCTGTCTGGTAGAACTCAAGTACAAGATGCTCGGAAATGCTTCCCATGAGCAACCAAGCAGTTTCTCTTAATGTACGGTGCTGCACTAGGAAACACGAAGCAACGCGTGCCATAACATATCGTCAAAGTTTGTTAGCTTTTCTGTAAAAAAAGGCTCCCATGTGGTCATCGAACGCTCTCATGAGATCTTCGATACCAGTACGTGTGTTGTAGAAATGAAGTTCATTTCAAGTACTTTAGGCCAATGCATCTTACTACGGACGACTTACACGAGGGATTTTTTAGAATCTCACCGACATCTTTTCTGTTTCAGTATTTTTTTAAAAAGTAAATCTGAATTTTTTATTGTAATGTTGAATGTTTATATCAATACTGTTTATTTTGGTATTGAATGTTTTTTATTTTATTTTTTCAGTATTGGATATTCTCAAAACCTTTTTTTAAAAATAGAACTCTGTTTACGCTAAAGTTTTTTCATAATACCGACCACTTATATGCGAGATACTAAAAAAGTATATGTTAAATGATTTTCTGTGAGGGGGAAATCTGCTGCATTTATGATAGAAAACCGAAAGGCAAGTTTCTAGCACGTAAATGCTTTCCTGAAATTATCCTTGAGAATCGTAGATTTTAGGATATTATTCGTGTCCAGTGTTCCAATCTTACTTCTGTGTTTATTTTTCTGTTTAATTATTGGGCTAGCACGTATCTTCGTGCTGCTCTAGTAACTTCAAGAAAAGTTTCTTTATTTCTGAAAAAATATTTGCGATAATTATTTTCGATCCGTCCAACTGGCGTGACGCAGTGCACGTCAAAAGTTTCAGAATTTCAGCTCTCGAATTGCCCTGCCGCATATTCCTATAAAAAACTATCAACGAACATTTTATAAAAAGTACTCTTAAACCTTAGTTGCAAGTTCTTGTATTATGAATCAAGACTCTTCTTCTAAGAAAATAGTTTTTAAATATGTAACGACGGTCATAAAACCTTTTGGGGCATTTTCCACTCAATTCTTCGTGTAAATTCCAGTAGGAGATGTGTCTACAGTAGTTTAAGAGGAATGTCAGTGAACTCGGCCTTGGAAGATGTGACCCAGCTTTAAGGCTTACTTTCTTCCTGGGTACCTTTCACCTTTGACCCAGCTTCTCATTCTTGGAATATTTCATGTACAGAAGGATAATATTATCGCGAAGTTTTCGTTGAATTTGGTGCGAAAGGAATGTGGTACAGGTAGACTGAGAATGAATAAAAAGAAATTACCAATGCGATTGAGTTGAAGATGCAGCGATTGCAACTGAGGTGGTCCTTGAATAGCGCGAGTTGGAATGCGTGACAAACTATTGCGCTCTAGATGCAACTCCTGCAAAGAGATTGGTATGGCTCATGTTAAACAACAAGGACAAAACATATTTTTTTCTTTTCTTTTTTTTAAGTCACGTTTTCATTTGTCCTTGCCATGGCTCGCGTCTCCTTTGTTGTGCCCAAAGAGCGCGATTATACGGCGACACGGTATATTATACAGATTGCTGATAAAATTACTGGGGCAGCATAACAATATTTTTTTAAAAGAACTGAAAATGAGAGTTTGATTGACAGCTAGGGAAGGATCGTGACTGGCTTCACTTACTTTCAGCTGCTCGCAGTTGTGCAGCAAATTGTCGTCCACTGCTTTAATACCGTTGCTGCTTAAATCCAAGACCCGTAATTTACGCAATTGTTGAAACTCGTTAGTCGTGAAAACAGGATTAAGCTGTTGTTCGCCCAGCAAATTGTGGTGCAAGAACAGTTCCTCCAAGGTATCTTCCACGCCTTCGAAGAGCTTCTCGGTCAAGCGACTAATGCTATTGTGGGAAATATCCAAGATCTGTAGAGGCACATCGGAGGCGGTGAAAAGCTGCGAGGACAGCGTTTGGTAACCGGCCCGTTTTTGGCTGTAGCTGTGAATTTTGGAACGGAAGGGTAACACGGGGAAGTCGCCCACGAACACCATATCGTCGCAGTTAACCACAGTGCCATTGAGCTCGTCGCGCGTGCATTGACAAGGCAAATCGAGTCCGGGTAACACTTGAGCACAAGGACGGAATGGAGGGTGTAACGAGTCACTTAACGCGTTTCGCAAATCATTTGCGTCGTCATTCGGGTCCAGAATGGCATTCACATGCTTGAAAGGATCGTTTAAGCTAAAACCTTGGACTAAAAAGCAAACAAGTGTCAGCATCAGTGACACACTCCGTGACAGGTTGCGTCGCAGCTCCATGGCAGCTCTCGGACAGCGATAAATCTGGCTACCGAATAGCGAGTTTCCTACTTTGTAAGTTTGGAACGGGATTTACATCAAGCTCATCACCTGTTACTGACAAGAGATACATAAAGATTAGATTTTGCATACATTCATTTTTTATTATTTATTCACTGTCTAAAAATTATTTTATATGTTTTTTATTTTGAAATTCTTTCTTGATTTAGTTTTTAATTTGAGAATCAACGTAGGTCTTCTAGACCTTGAATTTAAGCTATACTCAGGGTTTGCGTTTTATCTCTTTCTTTTAATTGGTATTTTCCTATTTTTGTCTTCAAATTCTATTTCTTCGTTTCTGTATTATTTCTTTATTATATTTTATTGTATTTCCCCCTGAAGATCGACGTAGGCTTTCGCCCATTGCCGTGTATTATAATATTCGCGTGTCCGTGCTTTCATTCCGTTTAAATAAGCGAGCTTGAACAGAAGAGAGAGTGGAGGGGGTATTTATTCTTATTTTTGTTTTATTGTCTTTTATTGTTTTTGGGTGAATGTTGTTGACGAGAAACTTTCGTGATGACAATTTACATTCTACAGGCTACATTTAGTAGTGGAGTGTATCTTGGAGACATTCTCTTAAGAGTTGGTAAATAAGAGGGAGCGTTCCGAAAAGTGTCTTAGAGTACTTTTAAATTTCTTTTGTCATTTGTTGGGGCTGTTCGGACCTAACATTTATACCGTAATTACGCGTTGCTATTTATGTAGCTGTCACGACTTTAGGTTTTGATGTCTTGTAAGTTTTTCTCCAGAGAGCGCTTTGCATCTCGGGATCGCGTGTAGTTTGGGCAAACGAGATGACCCAAATCTAAACTTGAGATTACAATGATTTCGCTTGTGCCACACCCTGATTTTTCGAGGCTAAAAAATGGCTAAAGTGGCTTATGCGTAGCCACGGGAGTTCAAGCTTACGATGCTGGAGTCACGAGATTACAATCCTTTTGCCCTTTGTTCCAATAAAATATGGTATATAGAAAGAAATTACGCCAGCCCTAATTCGAGATAGTCAAGGTGGAAGAATTCGCCATATTTTTTTCCTAGCTAAGATTTCCCTATTCATAAAAGAGGTGTAATTTTATTTTTTATTGCTCACTAAAAAGCTCAAGGTCTCTACAATAGCATTTATTAGGTTAGTCGTGTTTGGGATTAATGATATTAGAAGCAAGCTAGATTTTTTTTTCGACCTTTTCTTATCGAATGTTACAGGCTTAATAGCTTTCTAAGCTATTCTTCACAGTTTGAATATAGGAAGACTACTTTTTTCCCGGTAAGACGTTCTACTGTTTAGTCGTGTGGGTTTAAAGCGTCCAACGACCCAAGTCGTTGTAGAAAACGTTCAGCTTTGAGTTTTAGAATGTGACAACGGCAATAGATTCGGTTTAAGCAAACGGCTTTGCTTGCTGGTACATAGTTTACTGACCGTGACATATTCGAAGATTTCATTCAGGTCACACCGTAAGAATCTATATGCAAGAGATGGCAACCCCAGCAGGTTTAGACCGTAACGGAGCAAGTTCTGTAAACAAGCAAATTGATATTGCACAAAGTCATATCCGGGAATTGAAAGTGTCTCGAGAATCGGAAATGCCTATGTTGTAAAGTTTCCTAATAAAAAATCAGACTTATGTACAATCGAAGTAACCAGCTTTGGATAGTCACTCGTCACGAAGTATACTACCAACTCTGGCTGGGCTGAACCCGAAATGCCTTCTTCAAACTATGTCTAACATTTGTAGACTTTCTAACCATTATTTACCACTTAACTTCTATAACTTCGTGTTATCTGATAATTCTGTTTCGTAATGCAAGTCTATTTAATTAATGATCACTTATGTACGGTAACTTATCTCTAATTATTCGGTCATGCTTAAAACGACACCGTTACAAGAAGTTCCTTGTACGTAATAGAACGAGAATTTTCAGAAAATTTCGTTATTGTCCTGCGATTTCCAACTCTTTTAAAATTTTTCGAACGTGTTGAACGGTGTCCGTAGTCTAATATTGTTCATAGCAGAGATTTGTACAGTGCAGTGTGGCAGTATTCTTCGCCTGTAGTTCTCAACCATCTTTACAGTCCTACTTTTTTCCCTTCGACATAATATTGCATAATGGTGCAGCCATTAAGTCTTAAGTAGGCAGAAATTCGAAGGTCTCGTCCTAATTCAGTTTTATATATAATTTTGTCATTCAAATTTTAACACGTTTGGTCTCATTTCCTGTCACCATATGGTGACATTTTGAGAACCGTGAGATCCTTTAGCCATTGGTTCATCCAGTACTCAACTGGCTCGATATTACCTTGAATGTGAACGAGTTTTCAGGTCTTGACTGGTGACTACTGTGTAAATTTCATATAATCTGCGTAAGAAAAGACTGTGGACTCAATTTCACCAGTACGATCATTTAAATACAGATTAAATATTAACAAGCCCAAAACTGATCTGTGAGGATGCTACTTAACATATTAATCTCGAGAACGCTAAGTTGACCTTCCGTTCTGGTTTTTGCGTTCTCAATCCATTTTGTAAGGTCTGAATGGCGGCTAGAGCCCAGACCGTAGTATGGTAGCTTTTGGACGAGTGCCGACTTTTGAATTAACAAAAGTGCTTCCAATTGAAAAGGCTGCCAAATTTCAGTTGCGAAATTTGTTTTCGAAAAGGGGAAGAAAGTGTGCAAGTCATGTTGAATTGAAATGATCGTCCTGGTGCCTTTTTGCCTGGACAAAGGATGTGACACTTGTCTTTTTGCTCTGTGGCAATACACATGGCCCAATTAAACTTGTCCAGTTGGTCCGGTTATTTCTTAGCTTGATTAGCATGCATGGTTGATGAGGCAGTGAAAAAAAAACAGGTTTGACTCAGCCAAAAGTTACTCACTTCAGCTCGACTGGGCACGGTAGATAGCCGGCCCAGTCGAGCCACATGAGTATTCGTTGGCTGGCTTAGGAATCTTCCCCTAACGACGAGCTTAGGGTCATCAACCCAAGGCAGAATTTTTATTCTCTTTTCAACAGTTTCCTTTTAGCTGTAGTCCGATGGGTTTGAAGGCCGCTAACTGTTTTTGCTATGCATGGAAGCATAGTCTTTTCTTCAGTGTGATGGTCAAAACAGTTATTTTTCCGTATTTTCGTGTGGAATTTTTTTTCTTCCGGATAGATCCCCAATTACAGAAAAACTTCTATAACCTAATTCCCTCCTTCCTTCCTGGAATCATGAAAGTTATTTTGTATGCTTGACAAGTAACTGGAAGAGAATTATAACGGCTATAACAATTATGAGATAAAAGCCACCGAGTTCTCATGGGATTTTTGCACCATTCGGAAATATTTTTTCCCCTTTTTTGGGGGGTGGGGAGGGCTGACCTGTGAAAAAGTTCTTTAGTGGGTGTTCTCAGGGAATGTTTAGCAACTTTTTCGCCTACTCGTTTAGTGTAGTCTATGAAAGAATGTGGGGCAAATGGCTAGGTGCCACATTTTGTTTTCCTCTGCATATTAAAAGCAAGACGAAGGTGAGTAGGTCGTTTTGCCAAAACCTGTATTCGCTCCCTTATTGCTGCAGGGAAACTTGGGGGGAATATTTATCTGCGCAGAAGTTTGGTAATCTAGGCTCATGGTAACTTCTAGTGTGGAAACATAGGTTTGGCACAATAAACCGAGTGGTTGAGGTAGTACGATATTGTAGGGAGTAGGTACGAGTGTGGGATGTGGACCAATTGAAATTGGTTACCCCTTACCGTGAGAAGGATCAGACCTGTCTTTTCTAGCCTACAGTCTACTCGTACAGAATGTAGTGTCGTCGATCACTTCCGTTGTTGCTGAGCACATTGCTCGAGGGCCGAAAAGCTTACGGGTCTTTTTCAAATAGATTTTCCTGTGAGCTGTAAACTAGAACACTTTAGCGCTTGGGCATCGTTTCGGACGTTTTATGAAAGAATAACGTATTAAATACGGAATTGGCTAGAGAATGAGGCGTTTGAGAAGCGATAAAGGCAAGCTTGTAGCGGTACAGGTGTTTGCGAAAAAAAATTTACATGCACGAGCAGCCCGGCGCTCTTCTCAAATACCGCTAGGTTGGAAAATTTCCGAAAAGTGTTGAAGTAAAAGACCGCTGAAAGCTTGTGTTTGTGAAAACAAAACCTGTCGTGGTTGGCTTGTGTTTTAAAGCCTCGAACACCGTTACTTTGCTATTCCAGACAAGTGTGTATTGGTTGTAACTTTCTAAGTGCACATGAATCTGCAAAATAAATATTTACCGCCAAACAGTTTAGGAAGTTTATCTTATACATCGGCGAAGGGAAATGTTACTTTCAGTCTGCTTGAAACTAACAGTTCCAATCTTCAGCCGTTGGTTAACTAGAATTATTACAGCAATTTATTAATGAAAAATTTTAACAATTATAACAAATTAATATCACAAGCCACAGGTTTTGCGAGTCATGCCCAAGTTTTATTACACAAAGCCTACCTTTTTCGTAGTTTTCAATATTTTAAGCCACACTTTTTGCTCGTCATGCCGAACTTTTGTTTAACAAAGCCTACCTTTTTTATAGGTTCGGTAATCCGATATGTTTTGGGTACATTTTTGAGGCAATTAAGCACCACACTAGCACTATTGTTCCGGTGTTTAAAGTTTAAGGAATTCACAAGCTTAGGTAAAGCAGACGGGCCAGACTTATATCCACATACTGGGCGAAAGACACTAGGTTAATCAATGCAGGTTAGAAGATGCAACGAAGCCCCAAGTTCAGTGCCAAGCCGTAAAGCCCACCGGGCACCTTGTCTTTGGCGTGACTGGTAAGGCGCTCCTCGTCGGTTCCAACTGCCATCGACTTGGCTTTGGAGTGCCAGGATTTTACACTTGCCCAGCGGTACCAAGAAGGCACGGTTACCTGCCAGCGAAGGGGGCGGACCCTGACTAGGTACACCTGGAAGGGAAATGGCCACTACCAAGACCGGTTATGCTCACGTGTTTTCTGCCTTTTAATATGCGACGTTTAGTTTAATGGCAATGCGGCCTTCTGTAAGCCGGGCTCCCAAAATCTTGAAACAAACCCCTTCAATGAATGGGTATTCAACTTAGGCTTAAATTCCTTACACGTGCAGTCTTCTCAAGGGGAAGAATCCACAAGCAAAGGTCAAGACTAATTTTAGGGCACTTTCGTGGACTCAGGAACGCATTTCGCATCTCGTGCGTAGTTGCTGTAGCCACATATCCCAAGAACACTCAAGTGTTGCCTAGAGTACAGTTTTGTAGCCACTAAAACAAATCTTGCTATGTGAACGTTTTGTGTTACGCAATGCCGTGTGGTTAGAATAAAACCCTTTCCTTTGGTAGTTTTTTCAGTTTATGAATATATTTCGTTATATTTCGTATTCATTTATTTTTTGCCCTTTTTGTGTGATTAGTAAAGTTGACATTTTGATGTCCCTTTCTGGCGAGTACTGTACGCTATGAGCGTACTGTGTGTACCATACGTACAGTAATGTACAGTAGAGTGAGAAAAAAAAATAAACAAAAAACAAACAGGGACAGCGCTTAAATGGCACCAGCCATGCCAAGCATCGTCGAGCGCGAGCAGAGCTGCAAATGCCTGGAAAAGCCCACGCGCGCTTGATTTTTTTATTTTGGTCTTTTTTTTGTGATTTTTTGTTACTGTAGTGTACTCTCCACATAATGCGTACCGTACGAATGGTATGTACTGAAAGTCTGCGTGTACAGAACGTGCTAGTACGTACAATACGCACTTTACGATATCACTTAATTTATCTACAGCATGTAGAATACATGATGAATTTTCAATTAATTAGTATATTTTATTTTCGCATTTTCACCTTTTGGTAAGTAGTGTACGTTGAGTGCGTACCGAGTGTTGACGAGTGCTGTACAGTACATTGAGATCAATGTACGTTTAGACTATTGCAACTCAAGCACAGTTTTTGGTCTTTTTTCTATTGAAGTGACCCGCATAGCCCTGAGACTGTTACGGGCGAGTGCAAGTTTGTAGTGCAGTTTTATCGTCTGTTTATACATTATTGTAGCGTAAGTCATATTTTTTTGTATCTGAGCTGTGAAGAATTACTGCGTTTTTTTTCATATTTCTTGCGAGTTGACACTCCTTCGTAAGGTGAACTGTTTTCTACATTGTAAGTGGTAAGATCAAAAGTAATGGAACAAGCACGTTTGTACGAGAGTTAACCTCCTTTAAATATATAGAACCATCAATAGGCGGAAGCTTAAATAACATGCATCAATAAAAAAAATGCAAAGGTAAATACTGTTCAGAAAAAGTTCCAATATAGAAAGCTCCTTACTGAAAGTTCAGAAATGGAATATGGCTACAAGTTTATTGTATTTGTGCTTGTTAAACGAATGTTCCACATTCCGTTCGTACGTTCGGTTGTGAACGTTAGTAACAATATTCAACTGTTATTTAGTACGTAATAAGGGCTTTTTTTAACAAACAATTCTCAGTTATAACACCTTCACGTGCTTTACTGAAAATAGGCGTAAGTGAAAATAAACTTTAGTGGTACTATACCACGTAGCTTCCTGGTTTTCCGTTCAGCACGAGTAATTTGGCGTTGCCAATGACAAGGTTTTATTTTCCTGTGTTCGTGCCACCTGCCGAAAGTGACATTTCTCATACGGGATCAAGAGAGAAAACAATTTTGAGGAGAAAACGCGTTTCCTTGTGAGATGACAAAGGGATTTTTTCGCCTTTCTGTTTTTACGAGTAAATAACGAGTTGAAGAGCTGCGTTGATGGTTACGTGGAGAGACCTTTATGGTGAGAAACAGGAAACAGAAAGTTGTAATAGTCCGTGTACCCAAGCCGCTCTAGTTTCGTTTTCACAGCTAAGATAGTCTGAGAATCTTGAGGTTTTCATATCGCACATTACGGAATGGTTACAAATGGTCCCGTTCGTTGGACTGAATCTCGACTTGTAACTGTAACTGAGCCGAATTGCGTACCGGCTGCTTAACAGCACCGAAAATCCAACTTCCTGTTTGATTTCTGTTAAAAACCTGGCAATTCGCGTAACAAATCATGAAAGAGAGAGTTAAGAGGACTACGAGACACGTGCTGTGCAGCTTATATTTGGTACCAAGGTTTCCCTTGGCACACCTTGAGCTGCTTTTTGTCACAGTTGGTGAAATTGAAAGAGCTTTAGCAGCATTCAAGTCCCGAATTTCCGAACGTGCAGCCTCTTTCGACGTTCACGCCCGGAGTATAAAAAAATAATGAACAGTAGGTGAAGATGAAGTCAATTAGGTTACAAGGGTACGGGGATCACGACTTCTGGCCATAAACCTAGTTTGGAGTACTCTGAATTAAGCCTTAATGAAGGTACATTGTTGCAAGCGAGCAACAGCAGGATTTTATATCGCCGTTTTCACTTTTTATTAGCCCAGTTTTCCAGTGAACATTCATTAGTCAGTCATATACATGTTTGGGAGAAGTGAAATCTTTCTGGAACACAGCTGGAATCTCAACGAAAGCCGTAGTAAGCTGTTTTTTCCGGAGCAGTATATTGCGTGGCAAGAGAAACTGGAAAGCGTACTTAGAAATATGTTTCGTTACACAACCTAATGCAGTGACAGTAATTGTCGAGTGACGAGGGAAGTTAGAACAAGGGCTGTCAAATGGATCAAGCTGGGGGAGGAAACGTGGGTAGCAGAGGACCAGCCGCATTCCAAGTCGAGTTTCAGGGTTTCTACCAGCGAAGAATTGCCACGATTCCTGCACTCGGCTTCACGAAGATCCGCGATGGTTGAGCGACAATCTTCGTATTCTGCTTTGCTCTTGTCTTCGTGACAGATGTGTTGGCGCCACTTTTTCATCCAAAATTCAACCCACCTGAATGACAAAGCTCATTAGTCGATCGTGCATTGCGGATTTCTTTTTATGCAAAGTGGAACAAAAAGGACTTAGGACTTTTGTCCAAAAAATAAGAAAGGAATTATATTAAAAAAAATACCCGATCCCACAGTCGCAGTTCCATCCATTTTCTGATAAGCGTAACTCGGTAAGAAAGACCGAGAACAACGATCCGGGGTACAAGGTTGTTGATGGCTCGCCCACGGTTGACATTTTGTTGTGTCGCAAATCCAGTTCGAGCCATCGCACTTGGCCCAAGTTGTGGAACAGCGTTTTGTATATTTCGCTAACGCTGGTGTTATGAACTGATAGCCGCAATAAACGACTTGTTACATCCTGTAAAATGCAACGTCATTAGAGGTCTTTCTTTTCACTCTTCTTTTGTAGTAGCGTTTGTGTGGTACAGTACTTGGAATGCTGTGTTCGCTATCGTTTTAAGGTTGGGTCCAGTAAGAGTAATATTGCTGAGTTTGTTGGGAAGGACTCCCCGCAATTCGTGTTCCAAATTAGCAATGTCCACCTAAGTAAGCTTTGCATCATTTCTCGGCAAAAAAATAAACTGAAGTTCTAACTCAGTAATTAAAACCCTGTCTAGATTTTTTTCTCGTGTTTCGGAACATAATCGTTCTGAAACTTAATTGATGAAAAAAGTGGATGCCCTGTATATTTTTATTCACTTTGTAAAACCTTGTTATTTTTCGTATCTAGTTAAAAATTTAAGCAAGCCTTAACACATTTCACGTTTAAGAAACTGAAATGTAAACTCAGTAATTATGAAGCCTTGTGTTGTTTGTTCTCGCTGTGTAAAATATAATCCTTTTTAAACTAATGTAAAAATTAAGAATGCTCGTATCTTTTTCTTAACTTCGTATAACTGTTTCGTGTTACATACCTAATTATAATTTTAAGACAGCCTTGTGTTATTTATCTGTTTTAAAACTTAATTACCATTCTAACTTATTTTTTTAAGCGAAGGAAACCTTGTATCGTCTTTTCGTTAAAAACCTTAGGTATTTGACCCAAGGAAGTACTAAGTCTTACTTTATTGTTCTCAGTTATTCAAACTTAATTATTTTTATACTGTACTTAAGAAATTGAATGAATAAATAATGCTTTGTCATTTTCTCCAGTTCTTAGAAAGTTATTTTCATTTAATCAATGGAAAAAGCAAAGTAGCCCTTGTGGCAGTTCTTCATTTTGGGCAAACTTAGGAATTTTCAAGTTAATTAAGTAATACTAAAGAAAGCCTTGTATCGATGTCTCATCTTAAAGAAAAAAACTTCATTAGTTGAAAGGTAAAGGAAACGTTGAGTCGTTTTTTACCTATTTTTTAGCGTAATTCTTGGTAATTGTTAAATGAGTTTGTCGTGATCGGACTTTTAGTTTCGTTACCTTAAAGACAAGTTTGCGTAAAGCGTCATTGTCTTGGATCACTTTGGCAAGGTTGAAATTTTTCACTTCGGCAGGACCGCTGACTTTCAAGAAAGACAAAGCCTGCAAATTGACCAGCGCCCCTGTCTGCAATATACGTATAAATTTCATTTTCAGCGATTGACCCCAAAAGGCGAAAGTGGTCGCGTTTTACTTCGAAATTAGTCAGCGGCAAGTCTTGCAAATCCAGCTGAGCTAATTTCTCGAGTCCAACGAAACTGTCGTTGTTGATCACTTTGGTAGGGTTCCCTGCGACATTTAATGTTTTGAGGCGAGGTATTGAAGTCCAAACCGGACTAGCTACTGTCATCAGCTGGCAAAAGCCCAAATCCAATTCGCGCAAACTTGTGAGATTCGACAAAGTTGCGACAGGTAACGAGTTTAACCTTGGAAAAAAGCAACAAGAATTCGATAATAAAAATCAAGGTAATTAGTCGTGGGAACTGATGATGAGATGATGGTGGGAACCTACTCGTTATGCGATACATCCAAG
Source organism: Triops cancriformis (assembly GCA_020615345.1). Taxonomy (NCBI): domain Eukaryota; kingdom Metazoa; phylum Arthropoda; class Branchiopoda; order Notostraca; family Triopsidae; genus Triops; species Triops cancriformis. The sequence continues at coordinate 184,361 of JAHZNP010000024.1, read as the reverse complement.
CGAAGCAAGTTAGGCAATTCCAATTGAGGCAGATCATCCAACGAATTGTTGGCAAGACTCAGTTGAACCAATGTGTCTTGTAAACCATCAAAAACCTGGGGAGTGAGATGTTCGATGTGATTGAGTCCGAGGTCAAGGGTCGCGAGCTGATGCAGAGCAGCAAAAGTGCCGTCGGCCAAGGTTGTGATGCCATTGCCGGATAAGTCAAGGTACACGAGGTTAACCAGCCGCTCCAGTTGGCTGCCAGTAATGCTCCGGATTTCATTGTCGGACAAGTCCAAGTGGCGCAATGTGGTCGAGATGCGGCAGAGCGTGGTTTCGGGGAACCGGGTTAATTCGTTATGGGACGCTAGGAAGATCTCTAACGTCGTATTTTTGAATAGCCCCTCGGCCAGAGACCGTAAATGATTGTGGGATACTCTTAAGACGCGTAAGTTGGGTTGTTCGGCGAAGATCTCGGGCGCCAGGTCGCTGAGTTCGTTGTAATCGAGGTTGAGGATCTGCAGCTTTTTCGTGTTCTTAAAGGCGTCGTGGGCCAAGTAGGTGAGTTGGTTGTGGCTGAGGTCAAGGAGCTGCAAGTGCTGCATTTCGCCAAAAGCGTCGCGAGTGAGGTTATAGAGTCGGTTGTACCCAAAGTAGACGTGGGTGAGCGAACTGCGGATCGAGTCAAAGTAGTTGCGCCCTACCAGGGAAATGTTGTTGTGACTAAAGTTTATAATTTTGATGCTCGAGTACGTGCTCCAGGTGGTGCCATTAATCACCAATTGCTGGATCTTGTTGTGGCTCACATCCAGTTTCAAGGTCGAGAGCGTTCCGACTTGGTCAAACGCGTCCAAATCCAAGCCTTTCAGCTCATTGTACGCCAAATTCAAGACCTCCAGCTTGGGCAAGTTTTGAAACGCTTCCTGCTGGATCCACTGCAAAGCGCTGCCTTCCAAGTTGAGCACCTCGAGTTGGTGCAAATTCTGGAACGCGCCCTTTTCAATGCGGCCGATTTGATTGTCGTCGATAAAGAGACGTTTCAAGGCAGGGAAATCCGCGAAGGCCTGCGCGTCCAAGGATTTCAGATGATTAAACGAGAGGCGGATCTCCTCCAAGGCTGGGTGACGATCGCCCACCAAAAGGTGGGATGGAACACGCTCCAGTTTGTTGTCTTGCAGATTGAGTTCGCGGAGGTCTTTCATCGAGAGAAAGACGTCTGCGGGGATTTCCCGGATTTTATTATTGCTCAGGTCGAGTTCGTGGAGATTGGTTAAAGATTGGAAAGGAGAAGACGGGAGGGTGGTCAGCGAAAGGGCATTTATGAGCTTCAGGTGGTGCAACGACGTGCCGACGTCTTTAAAAGCGTCCGAAGCTATGTGCTCGATTTTGTTATCGGTCAGAATGAGAGTTTTCAAGCCGGGTGTGTGCTGGAACGCGTGGTCTTCTATGCTCTGGAGCCCGTTACGGGCCAAAGACAGAGTTTCTAGCGCCGGACCGAAATTTTCAAAGTCTTCCTTGTTGAGCACGTTGTCGCCCTTGCCGTCCTTGCGCAGCGAACTGAAGCCTAGATTGCGCAAATTGCGCATATTGTTCAGTTCATGGATGGGGATCTCACCCATGTTTTCCCCCTCGAGGTTCAGGGTTTGGAGCGTGTAGCGGAACCCGCTGAAGACCTGCTCGGGCTGGAATGTTAACGGGTTGTTGCGAAGCGACAAGAATTTTAAATAGTCAAAATTGTCGAAAAGGTTTTCGGGCAACGACGTTAAGTTGTTGTAGCCTAGGTCTAGCTTGTGGAGTGAGGTTTCTAGACCGCGGAAAGCTTTGGGCGCAATGTCGGCCAAATAGCAATCGTTTAAGTAGAGTTCTCGTATTTTGGCTTCTTTGAACGCGTCTTCGGCTATGGTCGTAATAGGATTGCCCACCAACGACGTGCGGTTGACGGTACCGAAATTCTGGAAGGCGAACGGGGGCAGGTGTGTGATCGCATTGAGGTCGAGAATTAGCGTATCCATGGTAATTTGGTTAGTGAAGAAGACGTCAAATGTGGTGGGAATACTGTTCCGAGCCAAATTTAACGTATGCAGGAGTTTGAGGGGTTCCAGAGCCGCGAAGGGAATCTGGGTCAGTAAATTGTCAGCCAAGTTCAAAACCGAGAGACGTGACGGTCCTAGATTGAACACGGCCGCTGACAAAGACTTCATGTTGTTCCCACGCAAATCCAACTTCTCTAGCCGTTGCAGATCGCGGAAAACGCCATCTTGAATGGTTTGGAGACCGTTCTCGGCCAGCGAAAGCGTTTGTAGGAAATCCAAACCCCGGAAGTTCTCCGCGTGCACTTCCACGATTTCGTTCCCTAGATTACAAAGAATTTATAAAGCTAAATCAGTTTATTGCTTTTGTATTTGTTTTTCGATCTATTTCTTTATTCATCTTCGCATTTTTCTGGTTTTACTTATTTATCTTATTATTTTTTATTTATTTATTTTCTTACTGTAACTTATACTGATGTATCTTATTATTTTTTACATATTTAAATAAATTTATTTTTCTGATTTTATTAGAACCTCACTGGAATTTTGGAGTGTATTCCAAATGCTTTCTTCTAAATATTGTATCCCATTTTGGTAACTATCTTACTTGCTAACCAGCCAGCGGTCTCGAGTGGCTGAAAATTTCTAGTTCTACTATTTCTTTTTCTTTGTTTTTTTCTTTCTTAAAACGTTTCAGACACGATGACGTGCGTCTTGTTGGATACGTTAATGTTTTGACATTAATCAAGTTCCCAGTGAGTACACAAGAAACTCTTTAGTACACGTTTATATTTTTACAATATTCTACAGTTACAGTATTTCAGTTACAGTATTTATTTTCCCGACAAATGACTTAAGTGTTTGCTTATTGGTGTCTGATATTCCAACTTTACTGTACCTTATAACTACTTGCAAATTTCGAACCAAAACGTTACAAGAAGGGTAATGCTTTCGCAACACCTTTTAGTAAGTAATGCATTTACAATATTTTTTAGGATACACTAATTTATTTTATTACTTTTACTTATTTTTGTGTTGTTCTTTGTCTGCCCTTATTTATTTTTTCTGTGTATTTATTCGCTGTTAAATTGTTTATTTTTCGTTTATACCATATAATTCATGTGTTTGTACAATATATTAGTAATTTGCAGTTTCAACTACATGTTAGAAAGATTTTTCCGAAGCGTTTACCTGTAAGATCGAGGACTTTGAGTTTCTGTAAATTTTGCACGGCGCGATGGGGAATGCGTTGAAGTTTGTTGTGTTGCAAGTCAAGTTCCCATAAGGAGCGCTCAAGGCCTGCGAAGGCGTTTTCGGGGATACCTGTCAAAAGGTTATGCCTAATGTCCACCCTCCACATCCCTAAACGAACAGATCCCGTTAATTTTCTCTCCCAAGTATTTTTATTCACGAAACGTGATCTTTATCTTGTTAGTAGCAAAAGAAAGAACTTGATCGTGATAGGCCTGAATATAAAACCCCCCACACCTGTTCCATGGAAGTGATGTTCTTCCAGTCGCCGTAGTCCGTTACGCCGTAAGTGGAGGCCGAACACTTTCGTGTTATTGATAGCGTCGGGTATGTCTGCCATGGGTATATCCTCGCAGAAGATGAGGCCAAAATCAGGTCCTGCGTTGGAACAGCGGCACAAGGAATTAAAAGGGCAAGGCGGGTACCGAGCATCGTCGTTTTGGGTAGCCCCCGCCATGTAGGCCCAAGTCATTAAGAAAAGCACAAGGACCATCACTGCATAACTCGCTTTTACATACAACATCACCTTAACGCCCTCAGAGCAATTATACTTGAGTTGTTCAAATGGGGTGGTACCGTGAGGCAGAAAAAAAATGTACCAACTAAACTTCCTCGAAGCTGACTAATTACCTTTATACGAGGGTGAAACCTCGCTCGCGAGCTCCCAAGCCATAGGAAAACCTCGTGAAAAAAAGCATAGAGAGGCTAATTGGATTGATACCACGCCAGCGCGTGGTTTTCCATGAACATTAAAGTAAGCTGTGGTACTTTGAAGTCATGGAATATTGGACAAATTGGCGTAAATATTCGTAATTGTAACGTAATATGGGTGGAATTATCACTGAAAAAGGCCTACAAGGAAGAGTTTTACGGTTCTGTTGAATAACGTGAGAATGCACCGTGCTTGAGAGGCACGTTGGGATGTTAGGACGCCTAAATAGGATTTGCATTGTAAAAGGTTTCTTTCCCAGCTTCCTGTCTTGTCAACTAAGTCGTTGGCGACAACCTCTGCATTATTTTTTGGAGTAATCTTGTACTTGTGTTCCCGTTGCAGGTGGATCACGTGGTGCTGATAACAGCGTATCCTTCCGATATTGTGTATTCATCGATGATTGTTATGAAGACTGCGCTCTACGAATATCGTACGCATGAGAATCCGATGTTGCTTTACTGCCATATTGTGCTGAAAGTTCCGGAACATATAAAGTTTTGCTTTGACGACATTAGGCGTAACAGCGATGCTTTGAATCTCTATGTCCAGGGCCAATCAGAACAGGTTTTCAGGTAAGTACGCGTAAACCACGTAAAAGCGGTGGGTTACAACTTGACGGTTTGTTCCGTTTTCTTTTTTCAAGATTAATAGCAGAGAAAGGAAATCAACATCAGATTACTCATGTGGACACGGTTGACAAAAGACTGGGGTTGAAGAGTTTGCCTCCCAAGTTGGTGACTTCTCCCACGCAACACGAACAACACGACGTAGCCATTCCCGCTGCTCTCAGGTACGAAAAAAGTGAGCGTAAATTACGTCGAAGATAGTGTTCAGAATGCAATATACTTCGCGTGTTTTTCTTTTCTTTTTTTTCCTTTGCTTTCTTTTAATTGCTGTTCTTTTTTATGGCTATTTTATTTTGCACGTAGGTGGCGAATATTACGCGTTTTTGTGTCGTCTACTTTCAAAGACCTCCACGGCGAACGTGACCTCTTAGCTCGGTTCGTATTCCCGGAAATTCAGGCCCGGGCGTATCGTCATAGGTTGTCCATCACGGATGTTGATTTACGCTGGGGAGTTACTGAGGAAGAGTCTCGCTCGAATAAGTACTGCGTGATGTACTCATTATAAAGTAAACGTCTCGTGACCATAATTGTTTTACAGGCTACTGGAGCTTTGTTTGGACCAAGTTTCCAAGTGTCAAATTTTTATTGGAATTTTGGGCGAGAGATACGGCTGGGTGCCAGACTCGTATCGAGTTAGTGAAGCGAGTGATTTGGAATGGCTCGAAGAGTATCCCGCTGGAGCTTCGGTCACGGAATTAGAGTTCTACGCCGGAGCATTGGCACATGCTGACCAGATGAAAGACCGCGCCTTCTTTTATTTCCGCGACCCTCACTTTTATTCGTAAGTTATGCGTTTCCTATGCGGGATAGCGTTTCTGTATCGAGTATTGTTGTGTTTTGGGAATAATAGGCAACTTGAGAAAGACGTCAAAGCTGATTTTGTTACGATTGAGCCACGTCACCGCGAAAGATTGACTTGCCTGAAATCGAGAATCAAACAAGCAGGCTTTGAAGTCTTTGACGAATACCCGGCGACGTATGGCGGGTGGATTCAAGGCAAACCGGTGGCCGTCGGACTCGAAGAGTTTGGGAAACGAGTACTGGAGAACTTATGGCACGCAGTTCAGCAATATTGCGAAGAGGTAAATCGTGTACACGGAAACTTTTTATTTAGTTGTTACGAGATTTTTATTCTGTGTCTTATTTTTATTGATGGATTGATTTTGCTTTTGGGGGAACAGGAAATCGAAGAAGAAGCTGACGAATTTGGAGACCATGTTAAGTACGCCGAAGCCGTATCCCATGAAAGTATTGACCTGAAAGCTCATGATACAAGTTGCGAAGAGCTTGAACACTATGGGCTCATTGTCGTGACAGGGAAACCAGGTTCCGGGAAAACGAGCTTCCTAGTGAGTTTTGACTTTTCCTTTTCAAACGTAGCTTGTGTCTTGATGCGTTTGCTGAGGCTTCTCTTTCATGACAGGCACGCCTCTACTCAAGACTTTCAGCTAGTAAACTTATTACTATTCCATGGTTTGGTGGCATCGCCGGAACTTTGTCGTGTTCTCCTCAAGGGCACGTGACGAACTTCCTGGCCAGTTTACTAGAAAGCAAGACAACTTATCCGAAATTTGAAGATTTGCTGAAAGATGTTGCCGCTGCAAGCAAGGTCGGCATCGCAATTCTTGTGGATGACTTGGAAGCGGTTGGAGAAGAAAATGCCATTGAATTCCTTAACGCGATCCCGCGGAAACTACCCACAGTACTTTTTTTTATTTGAAATTTGCGCAGAGCTTATTTGTTCTGATTTTCCTAGGGAATTCGTATTGTTGTAACCTGTACAGAAGATTCGTTCATAGAATCGGCCTTTCTTGGCAGGAAAGACGTGGCTTACATCCAATTAGGTAATATATCGGCACTTTTTTAGGATAGGCATGGCTGCCAAATTTCTTTCGAAGACAAGTTTTCCTAGAGAATGTGGTCGTTAGATATATTTTAAGCAAGTTCTTGTCTGTTCTATTGAACAAAAGCTAATTCGCTGTAATCTTGTATAACAGAAAAGTTGGATCTTCTGGATAGAAAAAGTCTTATCAAGCATCGATTGGCCTTGCATGGACAAAAGCTTGACGAATCGCTGTATAATGATCAGCTTCGGGAAGCCTTAAACAAATTGGATTCGGGAAATCCTCGGTATTTGCAAATTTTATGCGATGAATTACGATCCCTGGGTGTTTTCGAAGAGGTAGCGTCCGTTCCTTTGAAAAGATTCATTTACCATCCAGCTTTACCGTTTTAAGGTGTCGAACAAGCTGAAAGACTTTCGAGGAACCTTGTCGAGTCTTTTGCAAGACGTTTTGCAAAGAATCGAAGATGAATTGGGACAACAGATGGTATCTAAAGCGCTGTTGTTGTTACTGACTTCTAAAGAAGGTAAACCCCCCATGGTCTAAGCAATTAAGGTAACTGAACGAAGGCTTTTATTTTTAATGACTGTAGGTTTGTATGAGGACGAACTACGATGGTCATTAAGTGTCGCGTTGGCCGAACCCCTCACTCTCGAAGAAACCCTACCATTATATGAAAAGTGCACAAAAGTTCCTGCCAGTTTATTTGTCCGTTTGGTGCATTCTCTTAAGCCCTTCACGCGATTGACCAGTACAAAGAATTACTTCGTCCTTGAGAAAGGGCCTGTTAGTGAAACAATTCGGAAACGTTATGGGACCTACCTTCGTCGTTCAACGGATTATCATCGAATCTTGGCTTGTATGCTTTCCTTTGCACTTTTTTGGCTTCCGAGTGAAGCTTTTAGTGTACAGACAATCTGATCTCAGCGTGTTTCTCAGGTTACTTTTCTCACGTGTGCGAGAAGGCCAAGGATGTTCACGTTGCCCGTGCTTTACAGTGGCTACCGTATCACTTGTCACGCGCCGGTGAATTCGCTGCCTTAGCGAAACACGTTTGTCAATTGACGTAAGTTGTCACAAAATTTCTAACAATAACTTTTTTTTAAAGTCTTTCTGTATTCTTAGTTTCGTAGAAGCGAAATTTAGAGCGAACTTAGGAAGCTCTTTGATAGAAGATCTACAAGCTCATGATACGCCAGCTTCCAGTACCAAAGATGCGTTTCTTAGTTCGAAGCTTGTTATCGATTACCATCGTTTCATCCGAAATAATTTTTCTTCCCTTTCCAAGTACTCTATTTTTATCTTACACAAATGCGATTGAAATACTATTTCTTTACTAAAATCTTGGAATTTTTTTTATATATAGGTATCCTTCATCGACGCTGCAGCAAGCGCTAAATGAAAGCAGTTCTTCAGAGGTTTACGAACATGCTTTAGCGCTCGCAGCAAACGTGCCTACTACTACTTTCAGACTGAAAAATCCGTCGAATTCAGGTTTTGTTCACCTGAGCTCCTTCGAGATAGATCAAGTTCGTTCAGTATCAAATTAGGTTATCTTTTCATGGATCCCATCTTTCTTTAGGTGGCCACCGTGTTGGAATACGATTCAGCGGGAAATAGCATAGCTGTTGGTTGCAGTTCGGGGGATATTTTAATATATTATAACGGGAAACGAATCTTGAAACTGTCTGGTCATGGATCGTCGGTTTCGAGTACACCTTTCGTCCTTTTCCGAAAAACCTGATCAGAATTGTTTTACAAATTTGTAGATCTTGCCTTTTTACCGAATGATCGATTGGTTAGCGCTGACATCGGGGGATACATGTCCGTTTGGAACTTGAAAAGTGGGATACGTACGAAATCAGTATCCGGTCACTCACGATGCATTACGGATATGGTTGTCAATGCGCAGCACAACTTCATAGTCACAACCTCCTTAGACTCAACAGCCAAGGTGACATGACTCTTTGATAGACACGTATGGATCTTACTAGACTTCTTTCCTGCCTTTTTAGATATGGGAATTAGACGGACGCTGTGTCAATACTCTGTCAACCAGTTCACCGATCAATTGTGTAGCACTTGTCCCAGGAGTCCTAGACATAATTACAGGAGAATGGAACGGCGAGGCTGTAGTCTGGGATCTTTCGCAGGTGCAACGTATAGGAAGCACGCGTAGTACTAGCAAAGGTTCTCACCAGACGCAATCCATATGCGACATTCATGTTTTACCCAACGGTTTGACATTCCTCACGGCAGATTTGGATCATAATATCAAACTTTGGTGTAAATTGACTTACACATTGGTAATATTAAGCAGAATACAAGGCGTGTGTTAAGTAATGCCTCTTTTAGCTAGCCAACTGGGTGCGCAACTTTCAAGTGACCAGTGTTCAGATTGAAGGTGAACGACTCCTGCTCCAAAGCAAGAACGGCTTGACAGAAGTAAGTAATGGACATTTTCTGGCAGCTTAAATATTCATAAGTGCATACATTCGATTCTATCTTGCAGCTTTGTAAGCTATCCACTGATCAAGAAATCGCCCGAATCAGTTACCCGGAATTGGGTTCAGCGGGCATTAGTGCCGTTGCAATGAACGTAGTCAATGGAAATGAGGTACTGGTCGCAGTAGCTTTGTCAACTGGTCAAGTTGACTTGCGGAATCTGGCTTCGTCCGAGATTTTGTACGCGCCGTTCACATCACCTAAGCCGATCAAAGATGTTGAATTGCAAGGAAAGTACTTGGTAGCTAAAACGGACGAGGAAATCTACATTTACGACATGGTGTCGAAAAGCACAGCAAAATGCAACATTCAGCGGACTTGTTTTGATCAATTTACCGCAAATTTTTGGAGTGACACGTTGTGGATTGCAGTTGGTATAATCAGTTTGTTGGAATGCTAAGTTTATTAGTAAATAATGTACAATGTATTTATTTTCAGGTTGCTCGAAGAATCAAGAGCTCACAGAAATTCTCATCTACGGTTTTGGTGGAGGAGAAAAGATTTATGAATATCGTTGGGAATTGCAACAAGCGTTAGTGGATCTTAAGTTTAACCGAGAAACGAACAGTCTTTTGGTGGTCAGCCAGGCGAACTGTTCGACCATTCTTTACGTGTTTAACGTTTCCTTTAAATGGGATAAATTGAAATGCCCTTTAATGGAAGAACGCCCATTAAATTTAAGCTTCGTCACCTGCTGTTCTTGGATAGATTCAACGTCGGTACTCTTAGGTACACGCAAGGGACAAGTATTCCGCATCCACGTCAAAGAAGATTCCATGCAACTCATTTGCGAAGATGTAAGAAGTCCTGTAACTCAGCTCACCGCCCAGGTCCGCATTCTTTTTAGAAAAAAAAAGACGATTCATAAACGAACAGAACTAGGACGAGAAAATGCTAGCGGTGTACGAAAGCGGTGAGATTGTATTACTTAACCAGAACGGAAAAGCACTTTACTCGATGCAGAACTTGGAAGGCGGGTTAGTGACCTGCTTGATGTCAAATGCTAGTCAGGCGTCCACGGAATCGAAACTGTTAATAGCTTTCGGTTCAGGAAATATTCGTATTCATCAGCTTTATTGCGTAAGTTCACCTAACGTTGAAGTTGACTATCCATCACTTTAATTACTTTCGTTTACTTTTTTCTTCCATTACACAAATGTCTTTAATTTAAGTCTCTGTTTTTTTCAGATGAAGCACATTGACACTTTTCCAAACAGCTGTAAGTTAGTTTCAGTGGGAAAAAAGAGAATACTTGTTTGTGACAACAGCAATAATTTGTCCGTTTATGAAGAAGAGTCACCTCGCGTTACTAGCAAGTGCGTAACGTGTGTTAATTAAGTTTTACAGTTTTTCATTATATAAGTTATGGATTGTTTAGTGTTCCTTCACACGAGAATAGGATTACTTCGCTTGGCATATCGGGTAATGGAGAACGCGCGTTTTCCTATTCCCACGATGGTTCTGTTCTACTCTGGGATCTGACTCGTGTTCCGCCGATTGCCCATCGTGCACACTGCGAAGTAAGTTTACATGTCTTGTAGTAGATGAAGAGTAATATGGCATCCGAACATTTGTTTCAGGTTAATGGGAAATGGTTGAGCTTTTTAGGAGAGGAAGGCAATTCGGTTATTATACAAGAAAAGCACTTCCTTATCCGTGTGAACTTAGACGACCGTCATCACATTACACAGTGCGGAAGTATGACCTTGCCCAAACCCCTGCGTATTGTGCGAAATTTACCGGATATTAACCCGCATACAAAGGAGAAGCTCACAGATAACTGCCCTAGCGCTAAACACTGCTTACCGTTATTATTTTCCGAAGTGGATGAAGACCCGTTGAGTGGCTTTTTAGATTATGCAAACTCGAATGATAGCGATTCAGACGACGACACGATGTATATCCCAGATGAAAAAAAAGCAAAGGCAGCAGATATTGCATCGGCAAGGAATTCATTGCCAAGGATTACTTTGTTGAATCGTGTGTATGGCACAGATTCTCGAAGGTCTCAGCATTGTCTTGTTGATTATGTTTCATCCGTAACTAGCTGGAAAAGCGGTGAAGGGGTGCTTATTGCAATTCATAGTGTTCATCGGAGATGGGTGCCTCGTATATGGGTATGGAACGAGCAGAATTGGATTTGCTCTCTGAGAATTACAGAAAACCCTTCCTGCGAGTGTGGACATAACCTCAACTGGTAATCCGTACATCATCTTAGAGTTTTAAATATGTATTTCTTACGTATCTTATATGTAGGGGTTATGAGTACATTTGTAATATGGACGTCGAGCCTTCGCAGACGGAAGTTTGTTATGTTAAAGCAAACGGACAGATTTTGCGTACTCCGTTTGATACGCGAAAGTAAGCTTGCGATTTTTGATACAATAAGACGAGGATGTCAGGAGTATTGTGACCCGAACGTATTAAACTAACATTTGTTATTTTGTTTACTTCCTTAAAAAAAGCAAAAAGGAGTATGGTACTTCGCAAACTAGTGAAGTGGCGTGCCTTGAAGAAGTCGAGCCTGAAAAAGGACTGAAGGGCCGTAACGGTACCATTGCAGTATTGCCCGTCGAACTTTTACGTATTGGCGACTACCTCGTGTGTGGTTTATCCGATGGATCGGCATATATTGGCATGCAGAACGATTATGGTCTTTATACAGTAATCTGTACAGATGTTTCAGTATACCGAACATTAATCATACGTCTATTTTAGCTTCATGCCAGCAGGATTACCGGTCTTAATATTATACGGAATAAGTTTGTGTCGGCCTCCTTGGATGGCACCATACGTGTATGGAAACTACCTTGTGATTCAGATGGTTCCATAAAACAAGTATTAATTTTTCATAGCAATTACTTACACGAAATAATAATTACATAATTTTTGTGTTCAGATCGCAGTTTATAATCATGGAAGCCCGGTGACCACAATGGCTTGTTTCCAATACGAAAATTCGTCCACATTAGTGATGTTTGGAGATGCACTAGGCACTGTTAAATTCCTAGAAATTTAAAAGCAAAGATGATTTATTGTAAGTCTTTGTTGAAAGCTTCTGAACGTAATGCAAAAGTTTCATACCAGTAACATACTTAGTTCACACAAGTGTCTTACCCCTTAAGTACTTCTTCATACATGAAATTCCTTGTGTATTGCTGTAAAATCAAGTATTGTATGTGTGTATAGTAGCGTGGGTTTGCAATATATCTTCTAAATTATTTACTCTGCCTTTCCGTTTTACTAAATAGATGGACGTCACTTGGGTAGTGCGTAGGTTAAAAAGAAGAATTCGGACTGCTCATCTGTGTTACACTGTCTCCCATTGGCTCGTAGTTTTCTTCGAACAGTAGTGGTATTCTCAGGGTTGCAGGTGGCCCATATTCTTGGCCACCACGCTGCAATACCTAAGCAACACCAATTGAATTGAAGTTGCTGTGTTTGCATCTGCTAATTGAACTCATATCGGCATGCACTCTATGCCCGAAGATTGACATGCCACCACTGTTTGCAAGCTTTGAGTCAAATCTGTTAATCCTAGCGTGGGTCCTAGGCGTCGAATTTTTTCTATTTAAAAGTGAGTAATTTGACTAGGGAAAGATCTTCTGGATCAATACTACGATTAATTATGAACCTAAAGTTGAATTCATTGCCGTGTCCGTGCAAAGCTGGCATGGCGCCTTGCGGATTTGAAATTTGCGTAGCCACCTGGTGGAGAAAATCACTGCGATTTGTCAACAAAATACAAAAAAAAGCACGTGGGTGTCTTTACCACATTTGCTCTTTGGTAACTTTAACAAGCAAATGAGCATTTGGGTGTCCGAACATGGCAACTAGTAGTGACTACCAGGAAAGTACGTTTGTATACTCTGAAATATTCAAATTATAACTATAGTTTTCGTAGAGTTGGAAGATATAGACAACGAAATTGCCGATGTAGAACATCAAATATCAGCCCTACAACGCAAGAAAAATGACCTAGAAAAATCTAGAGCCCACCTGCTCGAACTCATAAGCGACAGTAACTCAGCTAAGCTTAACAGTTTTGACTGGGAGAAAGGATCGTTCAAATGGACCGATAATGCACGAAAAACGTTACGAACTGTCTTCAAGCTGAACGAGTTTCGACCCCAGCAGCTCTCAGCAATTAATGCTAGCATGTCTGGTCATGATACCGTACTTATCATGCCCACGGGTGGAGGGAAAAGTCTTTGTTATCAGTTGCCGGCAGTCATCAGCGACGGTAGTTCACGTTTCGTTTTTGCTAAATTAAGCCATGGAGAATTCATTAAGAACTCATTATTCTTCTGAAGGTGTAACGATAGTAGTGTCTCCGTTGGTAGCCTTAATGGAAGATCAGCTGATGGCGTTGAAGAAACTGAATATTAATGCGGCTTTATTAAATGCGTCGTCTACTAAGGAAGAAGTCAAATCGGTCCATGCGGTAATATTCTATTATGTCTTTTATTTTGGGGTCCTAAATATATTTTTTGTAGGCCATGTTAGATAAGAAATCGGGTCTAAAGCTCCTGTATGTCACACCAGAAAAACTAGCGAAAAGTAAAGCCTTTATGGCCAAAGTGCAGAAGATGTTTGCTTTAAAACGCTTTGCCAGACTTGCAATTGATGAAGTCCACTGTTGTTCACAGTGGGGGCACGATTTCCGTCCAGGTTTGTCAAGCTCAGCCTTTATTGCATTACCTTTCTTAGAAGAACATTGATTTTCCTAGACTACAAATTCTTGAACGTATTTCGTGGATTATTTCCCGGCGTTCCAATAATGGGTCTCACGGCTACGGCAACATCCCAAGTTATCCAAGACGTAAAAAAAATTCTCGGTCTTCCCAGCTGTTTAGTTTTCAAAGCTTCTTTCAATCGACCTAATCTGTTCTACGAAGTGCGAACAAAACCAGTCAACAAATCGGAGTTTATCGATACTTTAGCCGATTTGCTTCAGAGCAGATTTAAATCTCAGTCGGGCATTATTTATACCACTACCATTAAGGAATCGGAAGATTTAACAGAAGAACTACGGAAAAAAAAAATTCGAGTCGGTTGCTATCACGCTACCCTAGATCCGAAAGTTCGGAGTAACATTCACCAAAAATGGCTCAGCAATGAATATCAGGTAACATGAAAGAAAAATTAGAGACCTTTTTTGTGACAGCAGTATGGAACGGGGAGATTAATCAAAAAGATTCTTTGAAACGCTCGGTAACATATGTATTGGAGAAACGGAGCTCTTGTGCACGTTTCGACGCACACAATCTTCCCTAGCTTATCTTTTACTTTCAACATAGCTTTCTTATTATGCTTTAGTCATAGTTCCCAGCTTTCTATCATCTGATGAAGAAAGCGGAAATGTGTGCGGAAGACCACGCTCTCGTTCCTGCGCTCAAGCATTTCATCCGCTTTTCGTACACGTCTTTTCTCATATGGATATTCTCCCGAAACATATTGCTGCCTATTTCACTCACCGTGACGACTTAATATAATAGATGCTTCAGGTCTCAACATATTTTATGTTAGGCCGTAGTAGCGACAATTGCTTTTGGAATGGGCATCGACAAGCCCGACGTTCGTTTTGTTATCCACCATTCTATTTCAAAGTCTATGGAGAATTTCTATCAAGTGAGTTGAAGACGGACCCAGAAGTGCAAAAGACACTTTGGCTTTTACTTACGTGTTTGTTTCTTTTCCTTATTTTCTCCGTTCTTCGTCGTGGTTCTGTTTTTCGCTGCGGTGACTAGGAAAGTGGACGAGCAGGACGCGATGACGGTAAAGCGTATTGCATTGTATTCTATCGATTGGCTGACGTTTTTAAGCTGAGTGGCATGGTGTTTACAGAGCAAACGGGGCTTTCGAAGTTGTATGCTATGGCTTCGTATTGTATAGACCCAGATCGGTACGTTTACGATCACTTTACTTGAGGATAAAACCGCTTGTTTTTTGTAACAATTACCGTAAAGGAGGGGCGTCTAACTTACTTATCTTTTTCGCAGGTGTCGTCGAAGTATTATAGCCGAACATTTTGGGGAGCAATGGGAAAGCAGCCAGTGTAGCGGTATGTGTGATCACTGTCACAATGAAAAAAATAAAACACGCCTGTTGGATATTACGAATTACTGCCGATCCTTATGTTCGATATTGGATCACTCCCAAGAAATCGAAGTTCGTGTGACAGGTAATGCTTCTCCTTTCTTTTCTTCTTTTCTTTGACCAAAAAATTAATAAAGTCACTAGAGAAGAAAAGAAACAATAGGATTTTTTTAATTTGAAATCTTCATTTCCAGGTCAGAAACTGCTTGATGCGTGGTTTGGCAAGGGGCAAGTTAATTTGCGTGTTGCTGGGGTAACTCCGCCGGTTTTAAATCGCGATGCTTGCGAAAAAGTTCTAGCGTTTTTGCTTATTGAGGGATACCTTAAAGAAGACTTCCATTTTACACCGTACAGCACAATTAGCTACTTACTACAAGGTATAGCTTCTATTGTTCTTGTTTTTTTAAATATATTTCCGGAAATAAATATAAATATGTCATCTAATTCTGAGTAGGAAGCCGGTATCAGTCAGTAAAATCGGGGAAGACTAAAATTCAAATGGTGGTCGAAAACCTCGTAGAAAATCCTGATGAATCCCCGGTCACTCCAATCGCTCAAAGTCAATCCCTAAGTAGCGACGGCCCGAAGTCCAAAAAGCGGAAGGTTCAATGTGTCACAATAGAATAAGCCGGGGCGCTTTTCAAGGGGTGTCCCTTTATTAAGCCCTTATTTATTGTTTGCATTCAGAGCAGAGTGGCGCAGTGGAAGCGTGCTGGGCCCATAACCCAGAGGTCCGTGGATCGAAACCACGCTCTGCTAAGTTTCTTTTTTTAATTAGTATTATTTTCCTGTTATTATCATTACTACTTATTTACTTGTCGTGTCCCACGGTTTATACGCATACTTTCCTAATAATTGCTTACATATGCACAGTGCGTGCATATTTAATTTATAGGCTATGTCAAGTTTTTCTACGTCCTTTTTTTAATACAACACAAATTGAACCCACTAACCTACCAATCGAAGTCGGTTATTTAAGCCAAGGCCTGAGGTGAAATCCGAGGATAGTCTATGGATGACCCCAAAAAGTAATAACCCGTTTTATTATGCGTAAGTATTTATGCGTGGTGTTGAGCTTCTCCTGGTAGTGGCTCAGGTAACTGAGTGCATACCGAAAGCCAAATTCGTGCCCATTAAAATATAGATTCCCGTTACTTGCTGTGGGCTTTCTTTTATATCTCATCTAACTGACATAACTGGTCAGTTACGAAACAAAGGTGCGTTTCTTTTTTCTGCAGTTTTCATCTTTTTTTGCTTCAGTATTCCGTAAGAATGAGATCCGGTAGTAGTGAAAGCTAACTCTTTGAAGCGGCTTGTCACCCCTTTCCTATGGTATCTTATCACTACAGTCTGAGGAGCAAACTTGTAGTTCAACATAGGTTATAAAGGTTCCGGCCGTCAGTAAGTGCAGTCGTTTGATGCATATTCGGAATAAAAGGTTCTCAGATGAAGCCTTTACTGGCTCGTAGACTCGATGGGCCGACATACCCGTTTAGGAACGGGAAGGAAGGTTACAACTTCTGTTATGCATTTGTGCTTGGACGCCCAGGTGGCTAAGCAGCATTCCTGACCAGATTCCCAGGCACGCAGGTATTACCTGCAGGTTGGTTTAAATATTGTTAGTTATGCTACCTCCTTCACCACCCATCCTAGATATTCCCTTAGGAAGAGGTGGTTGGAGGGTAATGTATGCCTCACATTGCTTGCCCTTTGCCGGAATCGTTTCATTACTAACTGAACCTAGCTTACGAATGTTGTGATTGCAGCGGTGCTCGTATTGAGGGTTTGTTTAAAGTGGACCGTCCATTGTGTGTTTTCCTTTACGCATCAAGTACAGTAGCTTTCAACCCTTACTACTCGCTACCAGGATAGCTACTTGACACGGTGCGGTGTGGGTTACGTAACCGGAAAGTAAATCGGGTTTAAATGTCACGAGTGTATACCTTGTGCTTCATGGGCGGGCGTTTAACGCAATAGTCTCCTGGACAGTGAATAAGACTCTGGTGTATCATAGGTCTGAGCAGTGGATGCTGACACATAGCTTTCATTTACGTAAATTGTGTTTTAGTGGAACGTGTTGGGATGTCAAAGTGGGATTTCCAGGACTTTGCCACGTGACTAGCGCTAGTTGTCCTGTGCTGTGTGGTTTCAGCCTCATTTATGATGTGCATAGCTGCTAGGTGGCGAACAGCCCTCGTTTTTTCTTTTTCCATTTGGTTTGCAAATATTGACAGTTAAAGGAAGCCCAGAAAGTGGGGCCGTGTCCTTCCAGGAAATGAAACATGATGGTAACAAAGCAACCAAGACGAGAGCCATAATTGAAACGAAGTAAATTAATGCACCCTTACCGGTTACTTTCAAATACCATTATGCTATGTCTGATTCTGAAGGCTGTTATGTATTTTCTCTCTGCTGGTTTCTGGGTGTTCTTCCAACCTTTCCGCGTAAGAAACTCCAGTCTATGTGACTGGAATTGCCATTCCTCTGAAGTTACGTCTGCCTTTTTCAAAGAAAATTACTACGAACGTTCCTGTAATAAACCATGTGGGTTTGGCTGTTTCAGTAAACTTCTAAAAAAGTAGAATACTACCGCCATAATTGGGATGGTTATTACTCACGTGAGTAAGAGGTTTGCCAACTTGGATTGCTTGTTAGTACCTTCTTTCTTTTGGCAAGTAATGATAAGCTTACCAGCAGCCAACTTTTTCATCGTTGGTGGTACTGTCTTCAGTTCGAGTTCCTGCAGTTTGGTAGTTATTTACTGAGTTCGGTTTGGAAAGCTCTCACCCACAACTGCTGAAGAAAAGGGGGCCAGTTTCGTAGTCTCCTACTTTACGAAATTCTCGCTACACGAAAGAGATTCATATTTAAATTTCATTTTATTTCCGAGTTGAAGACGTTGAGAAAACTTCGTTTCTCTAAAATCCAATTTTTTCTGTCCTATCTTTTGGTTTATTCATTTGAAATGCGAATAAAGTTCTTGTCAAATCTTTCTTTTCCAGAATATCTCCATCTGCGACCAAAAAGGCTCCATTGAAAATTGCAAGCCCTAGCAGCAAATTCCGCGGCAAAAAGGCAGCACCAAGCGCTGACCAGGATCTCGATGAAATTGATGACGTAGCGCACATCTTGGCTGTAAGGTTAGTGAAAAAAAATTTTACTGTATTTCCGGCATCCTTTTGTTATATATTTTCGGGACATTCGTAAGTCCGTTTATGGTCGCCCGATTTATACTTCAGTCCACGGAGACACGGGGGTGTAAGAAATGACGACTCCTTACCGTCCTCCTGGGACGCCAGATTTATTGCAAACAGCATTTACCCGTGAATCTTGTCAGGTCCAGCCATTTCCATATTAGACTTATATATCACATTCTTATTTACCTACAAAATCTCGGCCGCCAGTCTTAATTACGTTACCTAAGCCACAAATCATCCAAGTGAACGATGAAACCTTCCGCTGCTTCAACTGTGAAAGGGGCTGAAGAGAACCGACTAGTGTAACATGGTTAATGGAGACGTTAAAGCCGCTCCGCTTTTCCGACCAAGCATTCAGTGACCTTAACGTAGTTTCCGGCAACTGCACAGCGACTACTGTTGGTTTCCTGGGAATGAATAGAACGAATAGAGCTTGACGAGGATTCTCTTTACATATTCACGATTCCCTAGTTGCCTAGTTCATCTCGCATAATCAACGTTTGACCATGTAAGGGGGATGGTTAGACGTCGTACAGCCAAGCAGCAATCTGAGGCTTACGTCATGGAGTAGTAGGCGTCCTGAGTTATGAGTTGACGGCATCGTGGAATTAGTACGTTCGTTCTTCAAGTGCTGCAATGACGCTCATAATAGCTGACCTTCCAGCTACAGCATAAAAGTCACATTGGACCGTTCACAACGCATGTCGTTCTGTTTTCGACATGCGATTAGTTCGAATGAGCCTGCCTCTAGCTTTATTACTCGATACTAACCTACTGAATGTCGCCTTCCATGGCTTTGCCTCATCGTCTCTGCTCGTTTTTCTCCCCTGGTAATATTATTAATACGAGTACTATTGAGGCTGGTATATTGTATACGTTTAGGATGATCAATGAGAGATAACCTTGCTGTATTCATCGAAAAGATTCATCTCAGCGCTGGTTCAGAAGTACTAGAAGTCGAGGAGCGTTACCAAAGATCCTTGCCTAAATTATCCGTAAACTTGGGTGGAGCTCGCTTTTGTGTGCCAGCGCCACTGTTTCCATCTTGTTATGAATTCCTTCAGACTACTTGATCAGGATACGGCAAGCTTTACGTCACGGAAAACGAAAACTCATTGTTGCAAAGTTTTCAACGGTGCCTTTCTCAATAGTTTACCTTTTGTGGTTCTATGGAATTCTTAGGGAGTCACGCGGAAAAGGAGCTGGAGGCGATTAGTTCATTAAAATTGAATCTCCTGCAAGGAAAACGTCGACTTATAGAACCAAGCCCAAAAGCTCATCGAGCGAGTCTTGGCCCAGCCGAGGTGCGGAGGACAGAAGAGAAGGAAGAAAGCCAAGGCAAAGTTGAAGTCCTTCGTCGTTGCTTAACCAGTTTTCGTTGGGCACTCTGTCTGCGATCAGTTTCAAAATTATGGTTAAATACCACAGTGGAGCATTCTGGGTCGAGTGCCAAAACGAAAGAGGTTCAAAGCAGGTTACGAGCGTGTAAAAGTCGCTCAATCATTTTTGCATTTTCCCGTGAAGGTGCAAAGCCAATTGTTTCGGGTTAGAGTGCATTTTAAAGTTGTGTTCTTAAGTTGCTGTCAAGTGCCATTGTTTTTGCCCTTTAACAAAGGGAGACGTTCAAGGTATAGGCTTTTTTGTCACTGCATGGTCAATTCACTTATTTTCCCGCTTGCTACATCACTTTCATCTACTCTGCCATTAGGCGTCATAAAACGTCGTTCTGGATCAATTAACGGCGTTATTTCCTCCCGTGGCGCCAAGAAATCATTTAAGCTGTCCTTTTTGGAGACAATTTGTGCAGTCTTGTAGTCTATTATTGTGACATCCAAATTGCTGTGACCTTTGCCAAAGTCTTTTCTGGGTACACGTTACCAAACAGTTTAATAAAAAAAAGAAACTCACAAAGCTCGGTACTGTGTAAGTTAAATGGAAATAAGGCTCCCTGCAAGAATTTCCAATCTAATAAAAGAAGTTGGGACTTGTATTGTGTTCCATCCAGCGTGCATCGAGAAGAAGCGAGTTAAGCTGGCATGAGCATATTATGAACAGACCTTGAATTGTGTATCGTGCTTGGAATGTCACGCACTCCGAGGAAAAAAGTTTGGCGTCCATGAAAAATAGCCAACTATGGGTACCCGTTGTATGTGCCTGGGGTACTGCAACTTCGACATTGTTGGATAGCGTTGCACTTTAGTGTGTGTGCCCTTTTCCTGCTGGTTGCAAGTCGATTCGCGAAATTCACTCAACGCCATAAACTTGCAAAACTCGACACACCGGTCTCGTTTCCCAGAATTCTAACAGTGATTAAGTGATTTACATGGACATACGTACTTTTTACCGGTTTAACTAGCTGGAAATTTGCACTTGTTTTACACTTAACGTTGGCAGTGCGTACATTCATTCCGTTCCTCAGTGTCTTGTTAAGCCCCGGAGAAAACGCAAGAATGCAGTGCTTTGCCAATATCGTTTGGTAAGTTTCATATCCCTTTCCAGCTTTATCACCAGCGTCTGTTAAACGAAGCTTCGCGTGATTAGTAACTGGGGAAAATTGGCCCTCAATTTATTGCAGGTAGCTGTGTGTCGGCAAAGTTATGTCTAAGCTGGGCACGGTCAATTAAGGAAGTCTGACCTTGTGTTTTCCGCTTCGGATATACACGTTACTCAAGTGGGATTAGTCCAGTACGGATTACCAAGAATTGGTCGCAGGTCTTGTTTTGTTCGTCAATAGCAAACATACACCAGCTACAAATAGCATTGTCTCAATTAGATAAATGGAAGGCCCCAGCAAAGCATAAAGCATCAACTTATGTCGAAGAATGTTTTTTTCATACTGACTCAGATTCCATTTTTTGTGTCTTGTTTGTCTTTTGTTTGTTTTGGTCGCATCATTAGCGATCAGATCTGCAGGTGACTGTACTCTTTCAAAGTAGACGGCAAAGTAATGTGGTACCACAACGTTTCACTTTTTTGTCTGGGAGTTGAGAAACGTTAAGAAATTTTTAGCAATGTCTGATAACAAGCATCACATTGCTTAGAGTCAGTTTACCAATTACACTCGTAATTCCTTAGCAAAGAAACATAAGAGTGGTTTGCTCCTGTAGAAGCTTAGATTAATAAGATAATGTTCAGTGTAACAAGTGTACTCAGACACGTTACCATCTTTCGACGTAATTCCTAAGAGCATATTTCCTAGTGTAACGTCACTATTTTCCCACTTGCTCTCCCGCGGAAGCGTCGCAGCCAAATGTTAACTTTCTTTCTTTTCTATCTGCTGGTTTGGCCCGGGATTGCTGTTTTTACGTCTCGGACCCGCAGAAAGCAAAGCCAATTAAGCACAGAAATCACGACTCGCCCCCGAGATTTCTGGCGTCTTTTTGTCGTGTTTTTTATGACGCAAGACTTGAATGCCAACCCGGGAATGATTTGCTTTGCGCTGGCTTTCACAGAAATATGCAGGGCTTGTGTCAAGGGCGACCCGAAGTGGTGAACTAACATTATTCGAAAACAGAAATTTCGATCTGATACAACAGCATGTTCAACACTCGAAAGGAGAAAAGGAAAGGGACGGACCCTTGGGTAACTGACGTCATGCTTGTTCTTTGTTGATAGGTCCTTTTCTGAATCTTTCACAACTGCGTAAGGGCACCGAAAACTTGTCAGAGACTTTTTCCAAAAGGGTTATGCAATTAAGCTGCTTTTCTATTTCGTCATAATATGTTTTTTTTATTATTTTCATGCAAAATTATACCCTATCCTGTGCTATTAAAAGTAGCGGAACAAAAGAAGAAATACGTACGTATTTCTTCTTTTGTTCCGCAGACGAGAATATGAAATAAGAAAACAAGAAACAATAGTGTTCCAAATTAGAAACGACCAAACGTTTGGTCGTTTCTTATTTGGAACACTACTGCGTTCAATTATGAAGCCAAATTCTCGCCGGGAATGAGTTTGAGTAGCGTGAAAAGAATCAGTGGTCCTGAAAAGTGTCGTTCGCACCGTGCCGCATTATTTTTAGGCCTATTAAGGCAACTTATTTTCGGGGATTTCGCGACCGGTAAGCGCAAGCGTGCTTACGCAGTGCGAGAGCGCGCACGTGCTTCCCAAGGCAGTTCGGCCCGAGATGTACAAGATTCCCTTGGATTCCTCACAGAAGTCACGGAATGAGGATTCCTCACGGAGCACCTTCTCGGGGAAGATGTGTGTAAAGTGGCACACGTAAGTTGCAAGTTGTCGTTCCGCGTGAGTGTCCGGAGACAGGAAAGCTATCCCATGCACTCCGCAGCAATATCTTCACCTCTTAAGAGCTTCACGACGATTGTTCTCTTGTTCCTTGGCAGATGCCTGTTTTGTGACATTCTAAATTTTGTTTCGTCGAAATAATTCTGTTTCCTGTACTGTGAACCAGGATGAGGTGTCCAACGGGGACATTTCTACCATGGAGGCGGGAGGCGACTGTGGAATAGATTTGTAACTGTATTATTTCTGTGGCGTTGGGACTGTTAATGGTGCGTAACTAACGCAAGCGTTCGCCCAGGGAACGTGAAAAAGGATTTATGTGGATGATCTGACTGTTTTTACTGTTTTTCTTTGCTCCGAAGCTTTCCGGGGGAAAGTGACAGTCTCTGCCAGTGCTCATTCCCTTCGATGGGCGATAATTGCGGGATCTCTTCGTCGTGCGATCGGGCTGATACGCCAGTGACTCTCAGAAATGCCAAAAATGTTGCCACGGGCTCAACTGCCTTGCGTCGGATGACTGAACCTGTTAATAAGAGTGCGTGCACTACATTTGAGGTCCTATCTTTTGCAGGGTAACTGTAATTAAAAGTAGTTCAATCTTCTTCGTCTTCGCTGAGCTTCCGTGACGATGAATAGCGGCTCGGAGAAAAAACCGCTGTCCATTGAACGGGCGGCGTTTATTCTACTCCGCGTCCGTAAAGCTTTTCGGCGGAAGCTGGGCAAAAGAGAACCGAGGTAATCAAACCGTATTCCACTAGCTTTGTATCGTAAACCTTATACATGACCTCCCCTTGCATGGCCGTTTTTCCTTCACGCTAAAGAATTTGGCTCAAAATGTCCTTACCGCCCATGCTGAAAATCCCCTCGAGAAAAGAAAATCTAAGTCCTTTTTATTGCTATTTGCATATAAAACGCAAAAAAGTTCACGTAACCAAGCTTCACTATTTTTTTACCTCTTTTATTCTCGCAAAAATACTCCAATCCATTGAGTCTCTCCCCCGAAGGTAGTATTTGGAAAAGTATTTGAAAATGTTACTTTTCTTTCCTTTTTGGTCGATCTAAGCGTCTTTGCCTTATTAGTGCACATTTTGTCGTCAAGAAACTTTTTCAAAGGTTACATAACGAATGGCATATTTGAAAACATTGGCAGATTTGGCGAGAAAGACTTATGGCGTTCAGTTTTTTAAAAACTTTTTTTTTCCGGTCTTGGCACAGTGACATGCAATTTAAATGGCACTTGGTGAAAAGTGCAACGTGTCATTTGTTTGCATTCCGCGAAGATCTTCGCTGTACACCTTTTATGGTCACACGCCATTGAAGCTCTGAGCCGTAAAATAGAATCAGGGAAATGAATACGAAGCTTTCGTAATGAGAATTAGAAGACTCGTGCAGTAATGAAACTAAAGCTTGATGGCGTAAAACCGTGCTGAGTGTGAAGTTCATTATATTAAAGTCGAGTGTTCGTCGTAATCGCCTTATATTTTGGGCCGCTAATGCGTTGTGACACTGACGTAATGAAGGAATTTCAGCAAGCCAAAAGTTGAGGAGAGAAATTTTCGACGTGACGTGCTTGGAAGACAAAAGTGTGGAGTCCTGGGGAAAAGCCAACCCAATGGTCGCATCCTTTGGGTAAAACTACGTAATCTTACCTCGCCAGTGTGTTGCTGGCTGAAAAGGCAATCAAAATACTGTGACCCCTGATGCTTAATAACACAGCGAGAACTCCGTGGGAGTTTCGTTCATTAGTCAATGAGCTTTATAAAGTCCTTTGAAAGACGCTGGGAGTTTGCGGACATAAAACACCAGACTTAACAATACGCTGACGGAGTTTCCGATACGCTGACCCGAAGGAAACTGAGTTATATAACTTTCGTACCCCATGGACCTTCGCGTTTTGTAACACATGTCAGTAACCGTTTTCTTCCCATAAAGACTAAAGACAAGTACTTGTACTGTGTGCCCTTGTACTGTGAACCCTAAAGCTCGTATATTGTTCCGAAGAAAGGGTTCACATTATTTAGCGTAAGCACACATACAAAAAAATAATTATCGAATAATTGTAGTCCCTTACAACGCAATTTTTCTCTTGTTAATCACGCATAGATGCGAACGTATTGCTTATGATGTCATTTCCTACGTTGGGCATACATAAGCCCGTTTACATAAAAAGAACATTTTAATCCAATTCAGTAAATAAATCTTGCATTGAAGCAGAGAACAAACAGAACACTAAAAAGGACGATGTGAAGATTTCTGTCAATACAGCTTATGGTAAGGTTATTAAAAAAGTGTTTGTGTAGAGCAGTATAAGCGCAGAAGGGGAAATTATGGGAGGGAGTCAATAATGCGTACTCGTACGCCTTTTCTGATGTTTAAACTTCATTATCTCTATAAACCTCTTAGCCCTTCTGTGTGTAGGTCCCTTTTTCAAGCTTGGCTAGGGCTTAATGTCTGTTTCTCTTGCTTTTATCAAACCCTAAATCCTATCCCAACGTGTTATTTTTTTTCTAGAATAGTAGAGTATCTAATGGTGTAGGCTTCAGAATCTAGCAGACGAGTTCCAAACTAGTTTTTCTCTCTGTTTTTGTCTGTGAGAGCACCAAGACGTTTGATGCTTACAATTTCATGAGTTTCGAGTGATTGGAATAAAGTTGTCTAGTAAGGCCATCTATATGCTCCATACTGTTTCATGCTAAGCCTCCACCGTTTCTATAATTATCATCATAAGCATTCGAAATTGGCGTTTCTGCTGAAATCAATGCAATATTGAAAGTCCCTGCGCGATTCTTTGGCATTTGTCCGTTCGAAATCGAAAGGGGTTTGAAATTTCCCGCCAAAAACCGGTACTGGGTGGAACGTATGATTAACAAGGTTTC
This sequence comes from Triops cancriformis, assembly GCA_020615345.1. NCBI lineage: Eukaryota > Metazoa > Arthropoda > Branchiopoda > Notostraca > Triopsidae > Triops > Triops cancriformis. The sequence goes on along the minus strand of JAHZNP010000024.1, from coordinate 158,997 downwards.
AGTACTTTAATAGGTGAAGCGTTGAAGCAGCACTGGGGCGGTTATTAATTCCTGACTGTTACAAGTGGTTCGCTTTCTACCAACTAGTATTTGAAAGAGATTAGTGGCATCGGTCAGGCAATGACGGAGAGGTCCGTGGTAGTCTCTTAGTTACATTTAGGCGAGATATTGTTTGCCATTTCTTCCATCCTGAAAGCGATTCTTATATTTCGGTTAAAAAAACGTGTACTTTATCACACGCAACTTGTTCGCCGGTGAGTAGTGTAGCACAGAACTACTGCTGTGTGCATTGTATTGCTGCACGTCCACGTCATCGCTTAACTTTTCCTTGCGAGACGCAAGACGGATAGGCAACGTCCCAGGCGTCCTTGGGTTTTGACATTGCCGTATAAAAGAATTGGCTAGAAGAGAATATTCCCGGGGCTTTTCTATAGAAATCTTGATTTGCTGGTCGTCGCTGTCTGGATTGTGTTAGGACTCTGGGTCCGTTGCTGTCTTGTTTTTGCTATTATGTGCAGTTTCGGGAAGAAGCGTCAAGCGTAAAGTCGATAGTCGCTTGTTTCTGTCCCGATTCACTCGTCGAATTTTTTTTCCCCTTTTCGTTCTGGTAAACCCAGTCTTTCCCGATTCGGATATTCCCTCCGCCTTCCTCTCTTTCTGGAACTTCTCAATGTGGGCGATAGAGATGTGGATCTTTTGGGTTGATTTCTATTGGAAGAAGAGCTGTTCACAATGAAAGGGAGTTTTTTGTTGTTTGAAGAGATCAATCTTGTTCTTCAAAATTTGGGCAGGATCCTTACTCAATTTGGCGTACAGCCAAGCCATGATTTACGCGAGAAAACCTCGAACAGGCCCAGTCATTCAGGAAACGAAAACATTTCCCGTAAGTCATAAGCAAGAAACGCATTGGGTAAATAAAGAGAAGGGCAAAATACGGCTATCCAGTGGGAATCTTGTATCTTATCGCCGTGGCTGGGATTGTTTTCTTGGTTACAGCTCCAAGCCATAACCTTGGCCAAATTACTGCCTTTTTTATTTCCCTCCCGCGAAAAAGGTATTTGCTTACCTGAAATATTTCGTGCGAAAAAAATATTGGATTGCTGCGTGCCAAACAAAGAATGAATTTAAAATTTATTGGGCCGTGAATAACTCCATCTATTTATTGCTCCAATGAGTACGACGAGCCATACAGGCCATAAATTACCTAGCACTCGTTTTTAGGACCAACTATAATTTGTGATACCATGTACCCAAAGATCCGAAGTCCGAGACTTTTAAAATTTTAAGAGTTAGTTTTCACGTTAGAACGTGAAACATTGATAAGAAATTTTTCAAGAAAATTTGTTGACGTTACATCCATATATTTAAACCGGAGAGTTTAGTATTGCTTTCGGTTCAAATTACGGTAGACAGAAGCAGCGTTCGGCTGGTATTCGTCGGTTCCTTTTGAACGTAGTGTATTGCATGTTCCAGTGGCGGCGAGCTGTTTTTAGTCTTGTAAGTAGGCCTATTGCACAGCTGTGGAAGGTATCAACTTCTTTTGTATCGGGGGCTTTGCTTGTGGTATTTACCTTCCGGTACTCGACGATCTGATGGAAAATAATCAACACACTCGGTAAACAGCTGCAGATCTTTCAACGTACTTCGGTAGCCTTTTGACGCCGCCACTTCCTGATACGCGATACTGTGTCGCGTACACAGGTTTTGAAAGGAAAATAAATTTCGTTTCGTTTATTTCCCGGAATCTCGTTGTACGACCATGATTTCGGGAACGGTTTTGTTGTCCGTTCAAGTTATGGAATGGAGATTTGTAAAGCTGATTCAATATGCGAGGCTTGTAATACCCAGTCAAGTGTTGAAATGCCAATGTCAATAGCCTCAGGCGCTTTTACAGACTTTTTCTATTTGTATGCTATTTCTTTATTTGAAATACGTTCTTCCCTACGAACATTTTGTATGTGAGAATCTCTTAAGTAGTCTTAGGACTCGCGCTTCAAAGAAAGGATGTCTTTTTTAAGTAAAAAGTTCTCTTGTGTAAACCTCCAATCGAGGTAGAACTCCTTGTCAATGACAATGCTATGCAAAATGCATCGGATTCCACGAACGTTCCGACGCAGAGAAAAGAAAGCTTCCGAGAGAAGCGAAAGGAGCTGAATTTGACTAGCGTTCCCAAGATCCAGTTTTGATTTTGAAGAGCTTCTCTTCTCTCGTCAGGAATCGCTGTTTTGTAATCAAAACTTATCTGCTTGATGCTAAAAAAAATCTAATTGTGATAAAGAAAGGCTCAGCTCCTATAGGAAAAAAAGTCCTTAGTTGCTTAGCGATGGTCATCGATTCTTGTCAGCCAGGGGAGTTTTTTCCAGACCGACTCTTTAAGAGCATTAATGAATCTCTTCCACGCGTATAACAGGCTTTGCTATTGGAACCCTTTATGAGAAGGAATGGAACAGGGAGAGGAGCCCAAAAGTTACGTTTGCTATTAATATTTTTGCAGTATTGTTTATTGCTGCGTGACAGCTTTCCCGAGTGGATTTCACAACATGTAAGAAAGGGATGACGTCGGGGGTTTCACATTCGTAAAACATGACGAGCTCCACGAAACTGTAACACTCAATCCGTGTAGGCCTTTATTATTGAGTCACGCCAAGTAAAAAGTTGGAATCGCACTGTGTTTTGGGGTTAATGTCTGCACTTCTGGTTTGTACACGCCCCATCCTCCGTCCCGTACCTTACATTTGTGGTCTTGCACAAGAGAGTTGCGTCAGGTGTAACTAGTAATGGACTTTCATTTTGAATTAATAAACGAACTTGCCTAACTTAATGTATATGTTCTGGATAAAAATATATCCAGCAACCTGACAAGCTAATACATGCTTTGTGGTGGTGGGGGGTAAACCTGAAAAATAGGAGTTAAGCATTACTAAAACTAGATGTCCCTCATTTGTTCCAGTCATAACAGGGTCGGGTCAGATGTAACACAGGGGTTTACCTCTTTTTTCCGTAAGGAAACTTGTCGATCGAATTATTATTACCACTCGTAAAATATCCTTAAGAGAATTTACAAAAATAATAAATCAATTGTAGAACACTGCGGCGAAGGTTTTGCACATAATTTTTCTAACAGAAGGCGATGTTGTAAGAGTTTCGGCGTTAGTTTTCTAATGTCAGCAAAGCTAAGTATACTGCGTTGCGCAGCGTTGCCAGATTGCTTATTATATGAAAAAGCTTTTATGACAGTCGTTTCACAGCGTAGCTCTTGGCTTTTTATGCGTCTTGTACAATTACTTCTGAGAAGTAGTATTTAAGTTTTTGTGCATTATTTTGTAGCATACTCTTTACTTAGAGAAACTTTCTGTTGCTTAGGATAAAAATAACAAAGAAACCCATAGAACCCCTCTCCTAGACAAAAAGCAACCAAAATAGATTTACATTACTTCCTCTCGTAATCTTTATTATTCTCCCTAATCGTTACACAGTTAAAGCGCGTCGTTTACTACGACTTTGATACTTTTACAATTTCCAGTTTTCCGCAAACATAATTCTTTGCCATAATTGCCCCGGGTTACTATTGCTCCCATTCTCCTCCGCGTACATGTAAACTCGAGTTATTAACTAATAGAACGAAAAACATGACTAGGCTTTCACTGCTAAACCTTTTAAGCCGAAAAGTAAAGCGGAGTGTTTGTATTTTTAACGTCTAAGGAAAACGAACAAAGCAATTTTTCGTGCTTTTTCAAGAGAGGAAGCGGGCAAGTTTGCCATTCATGGCCCTCTTAAATCTCGTGCAGCGTGCTTGGGCCTGTTTGGGGAAGCGTAAGCGAAAAAGCGGACGGAAAGCGTCCGCCGTCGATATTGGGTGGCACATCAGTCGATTCCAGCGGAGCCTTTTAGGTCCACTTGGCAAAGGGCTTTTCATTTTGAGATCGCTCAGTTTGCGGAAGGTTGGGCGAAGGGAAAAGTTTTTGCTGATGTTAGGGCCAGAGGGGGGTCAAAAACAAAGCTAAAAGCCTCTAATCTCTTAACCGAAGGATTGAAGCCGACGAAGATCTTTTAGGGTGTAAAAGAGTACGTGTCAGTCCAAGTTTTGGTTTATGTGGCTTACGACTTGGCACCCAATCCAAATTATTTCCCCTGAGTATCTCAATGGGACGTCCTCCCGTTAGTCCGGAACAGGAACTTGGTCAGTTTAAAAAGTAAAGCTAGGGCGAAATGGGAGTAGATAAAGTGTTCTTCCTTGTTTTTTTCCCTGAGTGACTTGGTTGGCTATGGCTGCTGACTAAAACAGATTTTCACTTAAACTTGCAAAGGAAAAAGAGGAAAGTTCGCTTCGTCCCCATTCGTTAGACAGACCAATATTTTTTCTGTACCTTGACGCACAATACCCAGTGACTCCTTCATCGTGGCTTACTGTAAAACCCTGATCAAATTAGAACTCCCAGGTACACGGCTCTCTGCGTGATTTAGCGGCTAACGAATGGCCTTTTCTTTAAAAAACAAAAAAGCTGTACTAAATACGTGTGGTATTTTTGTTCTTTTATCTGGTTTGATTTGGTCTCAATTCTACTATTGTTCCAGAGATAAAACTTACCTCCAATCATAAGATCTTTTGTAGACTATTTTAAACTACGTTTCGACGACGATACGCTTTTTGCACGCAATTTACGATTAATGCTTCATTCATTGTATTGTACTTTATAAATTCGGAGAAGAGGTATCGTTGTTTCCGTTCAACTGAACGGGACACGCCCTTGACGTTTTTACCTTTTTTTCTCTTTCATTCGGGTCGTGAGGTGACGTTAACGAAACTCCTGAGTGTTTTATTACTTAATCATTTGCGGTTTATAAGTAAAATATTTCCTAGCACCAAAACTGCCATAACAATATTCCTGTGAGCCTAGCTTAGTGAATTATTGAAATTTCGCTAGTCAGAGATAGACCTAAGTTGTAGTCGAACCCATTTAGCTACACTTCGGGTAACCACATAAACCATAAGCTCAACATTCCGCTAGACAATGTATGAATTAAATAGTAGTCAAATAAGTGGACTCAGCGGGATTAACAAATTTATGAACAATGGATGTTTGAACGGATAACAAAATTGTACAACGCTATACAAGCGCTTAGTTTTTGAAAATTTCTCCAAGTAGGAACATGCTAATTTTAATTGTCTTTGGTTTTTTGGGGGTATTTATTTATTTGATATTTGGAGTTTAAAGAGAAATTAGATGTTTATATTTAAATTTGATACAACTATATAAAGATGTATTTTTCAACTTGTACCCTCAGCTGTTATAAATTGGCAATCCGTATAGCCACATAATCCGTGTTACAACATGAAGCCTTTATAGCTAAGCAGGTTCGACTGTATCTGGAAACTTATATTGAGAGGTATTTAAATAGCAGAGCGAAATTTACACGATAACTTAATATATATTTTTTTACATTAGGAAGCAATCAGTAAGTAATCAGTAATCAAGTAATCAGTAAGTAATCAGAAGCAAAAAACGATTCTGATCGGTAAAATTTTGATCAGGAGATTTCTTTCCCCGTTCGAATATTCCATAACAGACCTTTCAAATCGGCTACTTGTATTTGTTTATTTTTTTATTTATCTCTGCACGAACACAGCTCGTTCCATATTATTTATTTATTTTTAATCCCGAGACTTTTTAACTCGAGAAATCGTTTAATAAGATCTGGTGTGGATCTGCAGAACAATCTTCGCATCTGGTATTCTTTTAAAACTAACATTGGCCAGTGCTCTGTCAGAAATCGAAAAAGGCCTAATTTTTTCCAAGCGTGATTCCAATGTGCTTGCTGCAGTACTCCACAGAGTAATAATCTCGCCGAACAAAACACTCCTTGAACGAATAATGACACTCTTATTTGGTAATAAGATTGTATTACTTTCCTAGACTGTTTCATAATACATATAGAGGATTATGCAGTGAAGTGGGGAAACCCGGCGTTGCCTTACGATTGTCTCAAGTTACGTTGCTTTTAAGGAAGGCCTTCCTCTGTTCGTCAAGTCTCAATGATAATAATGCTAGCGAGAAAGAAAATAATGAAGGCGAAATGCATAGAAACGAACACGCGAACATAAATCGTTCCGGGAACCGAATCTCACTATAATAGATCATCTTGTCGCACCGTCATTTTTTTTCTCTCCTGCTAAAATTGCATTCTTATTAAACAAATATCCAGTGGTTGGAAGTCGTTTCGCGCCAACAATTTTCCTTCAGATTTTTTCTCGCTTGCTGAAACTTTATTTGAATTTAGTCAAGTTTATACTTTTGGAACCCTGAACTCGTAGGATTTACGTTCAAAACTCGTAAAATCGATGTTCTTTCAGGTTCAGCCATGCAGAGTGCTCAAAGCTGTGACATTTTGAATTTTTGGTCTATTATAATTTTCTATGGAAAGGAAATTTGCAACGTCTTAGGGGGTAAAACCAGATTAGACACGTGTGCGTCTCATTCATTTCTATTTAGTCCAGGGTTAAGTTTGCATCGACATTGGTTGACATTGAGTAGCTGTGTGAGTAGAGAAGCTGATCAGTCAACGTCACCCGACAAGCTGCTTTTTTTTAGTGGATTCCATCTCAATGTTATAATTGCTAAAAAGGGGAGGTAATTACAAACTTGTCAGCTCGGCAAACGCGCTTGAAAGATCAAGCAGAGAAGTTCTAATGAAGAGACTCGACTTGTCAGCACTTTCGCGCGAACGTCTTCCTTCCAGACTGCTGTGTGCGAGGAGTTTTGAATATTTTTTGCTCGAGTCAATGACGAAAAGCGTGAATTGACGAAGTACCCCTGTCTTGGACCACAAGTCTGACATATTAAAAGCGGGCAGAAAAGCTAAAAAAGTTCTCGCTAGGCTGCTCAACCCCTCCAGCAGATTTGTATTGATCACAGTACGCCACATTGCGTCCCTCGCCTGAGAAAAAAAAACTGTCCTAGTGTTCAGTTTTGTAAATAAAACGAGAAGGAGAAAGAAAAATGCTGTCAGCCGCATTCCTTCCCGTACTCTGGCGGCCTAAAGCTATGATTTTCTGCCAAGAGCCAAATATTTTTCCTCTCTGATAGCGTAAAATTACTGGGCCAACTTTTTTCCTATTTAACTTGCCCGGCAAAGCCGAATTGCATAAAAAAATGTGAGCTTCTGTGATGACAAACAGATGAGTTGGATACCCTTGTTGATCAAAAGTTTGGTGTTTTCACCCCCTCCCTAGCGTGTTCGGTCAGTTGCACGGGGAAAGCATGTTGTTTGCAAAACTCGATTTCGGATACATCTGGCCCGCATATGCATTACCTCTGATGTTAATTGAACTTAGTCGAACAGTAATCGTAACCAGAGTTGGGCGTTCCTTGCCTCCCTCCCGTTCTTATTTGGTTCGTAAAACTTGGTTATAGAGGTGGGTAGGGGTTGGAGATGTGACGGGACGCTAATGCACCCCCTAAACTTAATGGAACGCCCCTGTCTTGTGCCCTAATTCTCCCCCCTTGGCAAACTGCTCGTATATGGAATGCTCTGTGTGGTATCGCACTGAATATACTGGTACATAAAGGCATGCAAGGCGATGCAAATTGATGTTGCCAACGAGGTGACACATCTTTGTTTCTAACCATCCGGGTTGCCATGGCAAAGCCTTCTCCCCGAAGTCTTGACCTAGAACTGTGCATCAAACAGGAAAATCCTATATTGAAATTTTTGCGTTTAAGCCACTCTGTATACCCTTTGTCTTTTTTTCTCACGCAAACTGAGTGGGAGAGATGGGAAAATTGCGTTGACAATTTTCCAATAACTGGTGCATGTATTTTGAGATTTTTGAAACAGAAGTTTTCCTTAGTAATGTCTAGACTATACAATGGAAAAATTGTCCCAATCCGTAAATCAAAACAAAAGATATGTTGAGTAAAAATAAAACTTGAATCACACATTCTATTGCCCTTTTTTCTTTAATTATTTTTCTTATTTTCTTTTTTTTATTTCTTGGTTGCGTTTTAGCGGTTAACTGTTGAAATTTTACTGTCGAGAGTATTCTGAGAAACAATGAATGGTATTTGCTAAATCGTTAACCACATTGTTCCATGTAATCGTCCATAAGACGTACCGTACTGTACTTTCCAGTGGCCTTAACTTTTACGTAGTAGCTCCTGTCCTATTTCTCAACTCAAGTGGAAACTGAAGCCAACCTAGTATTTTATTATTCTTTTATTTTCATTGTGATTTGCAAAGTTTTTCAATAGGACTGACGTGAGTGTAGCATACTTACACCAATGTTTTGTTATGCGAGTTCTTATTTGCTTGTTTAATCCAACCTGTTGAGTTTAATTTGATTAGATTGGTCTTGCCAATGGGACTTTAAAAAAAATATGAAACGCAGTGGTAGATCTTTTACAGCGTTTAATATTGGGTTCCGTCCCTTTCGGCGTTTTACTCAGGGAAATTGTTCGAAGAAATGGGCAGTTTCGCGGCAACGGCAGGAAGTAATTCAATTGAAGAACTCAATTGCTGGATCGCGAAGCGTGTGAGGATACCGCGGCTCACTGCAGTGGTTTGCTTTTTCATTACACATATGGGGCGCCGAGTGAGGAGTGATTTTGTGAAGAGCTAGCGAGCGTGTTTTGAAGCAGATTGTGAATGATTAAGAGACGCGAGCCGGTATCGTATTGGTTGGATAGGTAAAAGGGCAAGAGAAGCTCATCAGCTAATCTTCGTCAGAATGACGTTGAGGGTACCAACGCGTAACTCTTAACGAGACGAACGAAATATGAGCCCTTGGGCCAGTTTTCAAGCGTACAAACGAGGATCAATAAGCGACGACCATGAAGAACGCGATCAAGGCGTCTTAATTGAGCATTAGCAGTCGGAGGCGAAACTACTCACCTCCCATTTCGCTCTGCTTCTTTTTTCTTTCTTTTTTTACTTGATGAACCGCATCCAGACAAATTGAACACCATTAAGTCCATGGTCCCTAACTCTTCTGGACCACCTTCACCTTTCTTGAAGAAAACCCTTTCACATGCGAAGAGGGCCCGGGCTCCACTTTTGTGTCTATTTAAAAGCCGAGGATCACTTCACAATGTTTAACGGAGAGCTGCGAATGAGACAGAAAGTCTTACGGACTGTATTTCAAAGAAAAAAGCACTTATTTTACGGAATTCCTAAAGGCATTGCGGAAAAGACGTTAAGAACTTGCGTTTTAAGTGATCATTTGTTATACTTGTATTCTACCATTCACACTAGGCATGACTTATCTTGGACAACGTAACCCCGAGGGAAAAACTTCCACTTACAGTACCCTGAAATGTGAACACTGTGTTAAAACGTGATAAGTCAAGTTTTCCCGGTATAATTTTACGCCTGCCTTCGTCGTGGTAACTTATCAGAGCTCCTCACGTTTCAGGGGTGAAGTTTGCTACAGTGTGAGCATTTACGTCATAAAATTTAAAGCACTGCTTTCGTACAACGTTGTACAAGTTCTTTGCAATTCTCATCTTGAAACGCGAATTACTACGATCAAGTAATTATAACGTGGAGAAAACCTTCCTTTTTGGTTTTCGACGTCTTGGGTGTAATTTTACCTAAGATTAAAAGACAGGATCGAATCACAGTTAGTGTTTAAATCTCTTTGAATTTTTTTAGCGTGAAGTCACCCATTAAAGAAAGGAAGGAAAATTATGACATTCATTAAGCTTGCGCTTTCCTTTTCAACAAATCCTTCCGTCTCAATGCAATAACGAAGTTTCTGAACATTCAGGCTTAATTCGGTTTCAGCGAGTCTTAAGCAATAACAAATTCCACATGCCCATTTGGCTGATATTGAAGCCCTCGTGCGTATTTCCATGCTTCCATCCGACATCCTAACTTTTTAGAGTGGGCTCAAACGCAAGTCAACAAAAATAGATAAAATAGATAAGAGAAGAAATTAAATGTCTTATTGCGTAGGCGTAAAAACTCCACTCGCCTTTTTTCAAGATTACTATCACGTGATGATTCGCTCGATTTTATTAGAAGAACTAGGATGCTATCGTAAGTGATGACTAAGTAAAATGTAGTGTATTACTCCGTAATTGTATTTCTAAAGCTATGGCATAAATTTAATATCACAAAGAAACCTGAAACTGATAGTAGTTAATGATCTACTCATTTTCCAAAGTTACACAATGCGGGTCTGCTCAAGAGGTAATCCACGCTTAATGAGGAAGGGTTTCCTCGACTCGTGAGTACTACAATAAAACTTTTATCCGGTAAAATCAGCTGTAACGGATACCCTCCGTACTGGAATGAAGTTATCGAGGATAAGTCGAGCACGTTTTGTGCGAACGTATCATAACACGCAATATCGGAATACACTATCTACAGTACTAACCATAGCACTAAAAGAAAGGGATCTCGCGAAGTTTGGGAAAGAAACCTCCGCGAGGGAATAAATTGCAGTGTGGAGGAGGATAAGGTTTTAGATCGTGTCGTTATTACAGTGTCTCTTTTTATTTCAGTGATTTTGCAAGAGTCGCTGGACGAACAAGGTAATGGAATGCTTTCTTATACTCAATAGAAAATTTGGAGGGAGTAAAGAGAACGAAATCCGTTTGAAACCTTTTTAGGAGACGAATGTTGCTATATTTTATGCAGATACGTGCGGATGGGACGCTATTGATCTACTAAAGAAGTTATTATGCCCCTCACCTTGCTCCCACGTTGAAAGATTTGTGTTTGCCTTCCACCGATAACCTTTTCTCTTCCCCTTTCTTTAAATGAGCTTCCTGTTTTTCGTTTCCCTTGCAAACGCAATTAGATCCCAGAGAGATGGGGAAACATGAGCTGGGAGAGCGTAAAAATCTCAGTTGCTTAATGGAACGAAAAAATATGGAAGTCAGTATCTAATAAGACAAATGGTACGACAGGAAATGTAAGCTGTTGAACAAATACGCCGGGAACAATGAATGAACAAGACTTGTGCCAGAAAAGAGTTGAGTTTCTCCATTGCAGAAGAATAGGTTGTGAAGGGTTTTGGGGAAGATAAATAAAACAAAGAGTGTATGTTGCCTTTTGTTGACGAATGCACTGCCAGGACTTGTAATATACACGCAAAATGATAATGTATGCTAATTATCCCTTTCTTTTGCGTTTTTCTTTTTCTTCGTTATTAGTAATGTGAGCAGCGATGGCCGTGTTTTGCCAAGTCGCCCGCCCATTGTTCGGAGTCGGACATTACCGGCAATTGTGGTACCAGGGCTTTCTATTTTACATGCTCAGATTGAATCCAGCTACGCTAACAAAGGTAAATTTCCTTATAAAGGGTCCGTTTCACTCGAATGCTTTTCTTTTCTTGGCGTAATATTGTTATTTCTTTGCTAGGCAACGGAACTCCAGAACGTGTATCGGCCGGCGCGTGCATTAATGTCTCACCACAGTCGTCCAAGAAACCTGGTAAAAACAAATACTTCCAGCGATCTTCTAGTGATTTATTTTATTTACTTCCGATAGTCAGTTATTTCCTTCATCTCGGCATTTTTTTATTGGTTGTGTCATTATTGTATCGCCCGACGTCCTTTTAGTTCCACAAGGATAAGGCCAGGATCTTTTTATAGTCTTTTTTCCTGACATCAAGGCTGTACTGCGGAGAAAAAGGATTAGAGAGTGGAAAATGTCGATGGGGAAGCAAAAGACTCCAGACTTGACTGCTTCCTAACCCATCACACGTCTTTGCCATGAAAATACCATTTGCGGTTGCAGCAAGAGCAAGGCTTCCGCATTACAGGATAGAAGGGCGAATTGACTTCGGAAACAGATCGTTATTACCTTTGCTTACCCACGCAGTTTGCAAACTGTCCTAGAGGACGTGATACTTCTGGATTCAATTCAAATAGTTCAAGGACTAGCAAAAGGGATCCGTTACGAAAGGCGCGAGTGCCTTTACCAAAAGGGAGGGTCAATACGATTTGCTTTGACTCCGCGGTTCTCTTATGTATGGTATTTTTTTATGAAACCTGGTAAACGATAGATCAGCAAAAGGTTTTTGGGACAACACAGGGTCGTAGAGAAGTTTCTTTCCTCGCTTTTCTAGCAAAGCTTTGAAAAGGGCTTTGGAAAGAAAAAAGGGGAGTGGAAAATCATTGCATTATATCTTATTTAAACTTTTGTGGACCCGCGTGACTCAAGAATTCGGCAACAATGCCGAGCTAAGCGATTTGCATTGTGTGACCTCTAAGGAACGTGGTGGAGCATCCGATTATGGGCTCAAATGGAGCAAAAAGGGAAAAGGAGGAAGACGTTCAATCTTTCCGTACGAATAAACCTAAAAACACTAGCACAAGTTTGCTATAATGTAAAAAAAAATAACTAAATATATGATATTCCAAGAATGAGCGCTAGGATTTCTACCCACTGCCTCAGTCTTCCAAACCGGGGTCTTAAAAAAATCATCCGATGCTCATTCTACCATGATAAAAAAATTGTCCGAACGCCTCTTTTTGAACGTTAAGACTTGTTTGCGCCCATCACAGACAGTCTTGGTCTATTATGCATTTTTATGCTGGCTGTCTTGCATCTAAGTGCCCATTAGGTTATCCATCATGACAGTCACCAGCTCGAAACAGTTTTGGAAGATGTCCACAATGTACTTTGGTATTTTCTAGAGCATGATTTTTTTTTGTCGAGCTATGATGTTTCGAGTGCTATATGATTGCTAGTTCCAGGACACAGACAATTCTATACGACTTGTATCTGTCCATTTATTTTCCCAGAATGCAGCAAAACGCCGGCAGTGTCTGTAGTCTCCAAGGATGGCGACGTAATTTTTTCATGTATTCCCCGTCCAGCACCTACTTCTTCTTCCACCATCAGTAGCCCGTCTACAAACGGGTCCCCGAAGGAACCACGGACGCCCAATCAAGAGGGCAAATTGGGCTTGTCCAGGTTGACCAAGTTCTTGAATCAGAAAGCCACTGCGGCTGAGGGACAATTACCACCAAATACTGTTGCCCTCGGAATCACGGACTGTCCCAAAATAATGGAACCAGCTTTCCGTAAAGAGTCCACTGTCACGTTTGACTTGGCCATGGACACGGAATTACGACCTGGTCGACTGCGACGCCGGCACAGCTTGGAAAGGTATGGCTTTTAATAATAATAATAATAGAATGAATGAATACAAAAATGTCTGTTAAAATTAAGTATAAAGTCTAAATTAAAACCTATTGACACACAGCAAGAAAAAGTAAAATGCAGCAAAACTAGAGATGTATGACACGGTAATAGGTGAAATCACAAAAAAGCGAAAGTCAGTTTACACAAAAAAAAAATTAAATAAAATTGCAGTAAAATCTCGCTATAACAAACCTCTCCGATGACAGAAAAATCTTTTCGGGATATAGGAAGTTCATCTTTTTCTGCACATTAAAATAACACGGGACCTTTCGTCTCTTTCGCAGTAGCCGATAATTTGTTATGAAAATGTTCGTTATAGCGAGACTCGACTATTCAAGAACAAATAAAAATTTGAAAAATAATATTTAGATGTATTTTCAATAATCAGTAAACACAATGTTTAAAATAAGTAAGAGTTTCATGCTAAAAACTTACCAGAAGAAACCTGAAGACGATAATATGTTACTTTTGTATACGCAGTTTGTCTTAAAAACCTTGCAAACTAAAACAAAAAAGAATACATTTCAAATATAAGCGAACATAAATTCTAGGAAAACAAATCTTAAAAATAAAGAAAAAAACAAAACAAAATGTAATAAATATGTTGTTATGGAGCTGATGCACGCATCTTTTCCCCTTTTATGTTTCCCAGCACCAGTGACTTGGTCGGTCTTACGCAAAAGGTATTTTCCATTGAAAGTTTGCTGGACGACTCTTGTCCTCCAGACGTGACGTCCCAGGCACGACATCTCAAAGGAGTTTCCTCGCGCCTTCAGTTGCCTGACTTAAAGATGTCCGTCCCAGTGTCCCCGTCCTTGGTCAAACGTTTTGGCAGAACTGATAAAGTCACGCCGGGTAAGTTAACTCTTCTAAGTATCCCCTATGAACTTTTGCTTCTTTCATATTTCCTAGCTCTTTTTTAAGTAATAAAGCAAAAACTCCCCCAAATCCGGTTTATCTCACCCGACCAACGAGCTTGCTCGGAAGAAGAAAAAAAAATCCAGTTGTTGGCAAAGTAATTCAGGCAAAAAAAGTTAACTGCCTAGCAGAGACGCGTTCTTCCTACAAAACGACGGTACCAACATGAAAAAGACGGAAAAGACGCTGCTTCTTAGAAAGCGTTATTGGTGTTGATATTGCGACACCAGATGCGGTTGACAGTTAACGCGAGAAGTCGGAATGGTATGAAGTGACGGTCCCTGTTCCGGAAGAGCTTTTTGATGCTTTCTGACAGGTGGATTGGCTTAGTGCGTGTGTAAAGATACGGCAAATCTTAATCGAATATCGTCCGCCTCCGATATCGGAAACTCTTTTATTGAACGTTTTCTCTTCACATTGAATCAGTGAAGCAAAAATAATTCAAACACTGAAAAAAATTCACGTTAAACGAAGCCCAGTGCACGTTCGGTCTTGGCTTTGGCGCGGTGCCCAGATTTGTAAGTGTTCCAAGGTAACCTGCTGACTCATCGGGTATGGGAGGAGGAGGGGGGGGGGGGAACTCTTATACTACGACACCTTCACAGGTATCCGATGCTGTATTGAGCTTTTCTTCGTAATCCTGATCTCGAGGGAGAAAAAAGGGAACGCACCCCTCATTTAAAGCAGTAGCCCAGTGTTAGCGTTAGAAAAGCGTTAAATATGGGGAGAAGCAAGTGTGAGATAAATCACCTGCATGGGAAATTATCATTAGTATAAAACCGTTGGAAGAAGCGTTATGAATAAAAGACCGACAGGATATCCGTTCTTGGCGTCTTACAGTAACGGTGGTACGGCGTACCAATTGATCTACGTTTTGAGTGGGAATAGGGCGAGGAACGAGGAAACAAGTGGTTGGTTTCACCTGTATTTGACTCGTAGCCTTGGGCGGGGGGCGTTTTGGAAAACTTGTTCTTGCCTCTCCTTATTCCTTCATTTACTTTCGTGCTTGTTTTTTGCCTTTATACCTGTCGTCTGCTGTCTTATCTATTCGCTGTGGTGCGGACCCAGTCTTGGGAGAAGCTCTAGTCAAGATTCCTCCTTTGCACCCTTACCATTCTACCTTCCCCCGCGGCCCCCTAGAGTTTCAGAAACCCAGCCACCACGACAAGGTCCCGGGCACTAGGACCCAAACTCTTTCCCAAACTAGTTGTAAACTGACCAGCGACTCGGAGGACGGTAGGTAAAGCCAAAACTTGTGGCTCTTTGTGGCTTCAAAAATTGTGAGTGAAACTGTACTCCCCGCACAAACAAGACATTTCAGTGAGAAGCTATGGGAGGGTGTTTCGTGTGTCTTACTACGTGCCACTCTTTGAACTGCATCGGTTTCCATGGAATTAGAAGCGCCAGGATTAAGGGTTGCATTAGCAACAACGTTGTGTGCCAGGGCTGTTAATTGGCAAGTGATACGCTTCGCCGGGATCTCAGTTTGTTAATCGACCAAAGATTTGTCGCGTCTCAACTTTGCCTACAGACGGATAATTACCACAGACGAACAATTACCATCGTAATTGATCTACGAAAACCTCCCCCTTTCGAGGGGCGATGATGTTTTAGTGTGCCACGAATATCGTTTAGTAGCGATTAATGACGTGTGTCTCGGAGTACGGCAAAGAAGAGGGAGAGTGTTACAGCGAACTTAAAGGATTATATTGTTCTAAGTTTATCCCATGAAGACGCTTCCTGCACTTAAGTGGAGCAGCGATGAAAAGCCCAAAAATGACCTTGCAATGATCTCAACAGGTGAGACGGGGAAGGAGAACTCTTGAGCGTACCTATTATTAGTCTGGCAGTTTTATTTTGTAAGCCTTGTGCTATATTTGTTAAGCTTGTTTAAACGTCTTTACTTATTTATTAGCCTTTTATGAGAATTTTGTCTTTTAAAAAGTACTATCTTTAGGTAAGAAAGAATGGGTAATTGATACAGATTTCAAAGCCGGGTATTTCAAAATAGCAAGAAAAGTCAAATGAGCTGAAAAGCCAGCGTTTATTCTGCGTAGTTCACGAGAGATTTTTGAAAAGTTCTGCAGGGCGTCCTCCCAAGAATAGAGAGGTCCAGAAGGGTTGCTGCGTGTACGTTTTACCTTATGTTTTATGGATACCTGATGAACCGCTCAGATGTATTACATAGCAGGGAATGGTTCACCCGTCTCCCGGCGAAATCGTTTTACAGTCCTGCCGGTTTTTGCCTTCACATTCCTATTGGCACCCTTCCTCTAGCTTGTAGTGTGTTTAATAACACCAAACAGGACCGTAAGGCACGTGCGCGTTTAAAATAAAAATGGAAGGGAGAGAAAAACGGACAAGTCCATGGTTCAGGTTCTTGTGAACCTTTGTAACATAATTGCTCTATTTTTATGCGAATCCGTTTCGAAATGCGTTAGAAATGTCTATAGGAGCCCGTACACGCATATCTAGCTTCGTACATTTGTGCTAGAACGAGAAATATTGGTCCTTAGCGTCAAAATCAATCGACCGATGGCTTTTATACAGGCTTCAGTGAACTAAGGTCACACTTGTTGGTCACGGCCAATGAAAGGTTACACGAAGGTAATAAAACTTTATCTACGTCGGTTAGAAGACGTTGGGAATTGAGTCCTCGTGCGTTTAGACAAGCGTTTATGAAGAGATTCTTTTGTATTCGGAAAATACCCGCCGAATTTCCCGGCAACTTTCCCACTTTTCACGACCCACGGCTCCGCATCGTCAGGAAAGACTATTAGCGTTCATTTTTTTCCGAACGTTTTTAATTAATCTCTGCACATTATTCTCTTGTCTGCGAAAGTCTGAAGTGTAAGGTGTCTTACGCATACCTAACTTTTTCCCTTGTAACAATAGATTGTATTGGAAGGAAAATATTTTGAGAGGTAAGGTATGTAGGGGGTCTTTCAAGAGCATTTTGAACATTTCTTTTAGAAAAGGTTGGGCAAAAATGCAGAAGCGACTTTTAACGTACAAAACACTTTCGAAATATGAATCATTCTTACGTAATGTAAAATTTGCCGTCTTTATAATGTAAGTTTCCAGGACAATGAAAAATACCTAAAGTGGCTTAGGAAACGCGTTAAGAACTTGCTGTAAATGTTTTACGATGATACGGTGTAATGCTTTGAACAGTTTTATATCCATGAAACAGGAAAATCTGTGAAATCGTAGGGTAACTGTAATCGATTCGGCGTTTGTACGATGTTTGTGATCCTGGGTTATCGCAACGTATCGATTTTTGCATAAACTAAGAGCGTCTATTACCACCAAGTTTTATCTTTGAAATAGCAATTGCACTAAGATTATCCGGGTAAAACACAACTAAGGGAGATACTTCAGGTCGCACTATACTGAATTTAGCACGATCGAATCGATACGCATATGGTCTTTGCGGTGCATACGCAGTTGTGTTGAGCTAACTTTGAAAAACTTACAAGGAAAACACCAATATTTGTACGGTAGAAAAGCAGCTTAATAAATACTAGCGAAGGATGTCCGTTAAACACAATTTGCTGCTAAATCCTGAGGTCGCATTCTAATCTTACATCCAGATTCCAATCTTGGATACGGAAAAGGCAATACACTCCAATAATAAGTAAAATAATAGTAAGAAAGGTAATAAATGCATATAAATCTTTGAATGGCAGTAAAAGGTAATATAAGGTCAGGCAATAAAATGTTAAGAAAATTTATTAATAAAAAATTCAAGGTAGTATTGATACATTGTTTCATGAACTCTGTGCATTTCAAGCATAAAATGGGTACAGAAGCTCAAAATTCCCTGCAAGACTTGATCGTGAAACTGTTGCTTCGTTTTGCAGCAAATATGCATAAAAGGCGTTCCACTTGACGGACAAGCGGGTCTTTTCAGTAAACCCATGAAAGAGGGCTTCATTAAAAGGATTTCCAAAGATTTATTGACACTATAGTGTAACATGTCTGACAATAAATACAATAGTAGCCACGTAAGTAATAAATGCAAATAAATCCGTAGTGTTCATAAAAGGTAATAAAAGCTCAGGCAATAAACATTTTCAGACAATCCGTTTATTAATTAGATTTTCAAGATGCTGCAGTGTCATGTGAATCCTATGCGTTTCAAGCATAAAATGGGCACAGAAGCTCGTACCTCCCTGCAAGAGTTCGTGATGAAAGCGTTGCTTCATTTTTAAAGCAAATTTGCATAAAAGACGTTCCACATGACAGCAACCTGGTCTGTTCATTAAATCCGTTCAAGAGGGCTCCATTTAAATAGAGGATTTCAAAAGATTTATTTTTTATTATTTATTTTCAAAAGATTTATTTGTCAGTGTCTAACGTCCCAGCGTTCTAGTGGGGCGAGAAATGTAAATAAAAATGGTTACAGTTCACCCAGCTTTTACCATGAAATTTCGGTCTCAGTTATAAGTGAGACCAGAGTAAGGAATGTCAAATCATGTACAGTACAAGGATCAAGTTCTTGCAACTGGACTTTCTCCCTCGGTTGTAAAAATGAAGGTTTGCTGGCAGTTATCACCAGTGTGCTGTGGCTTTAGTGAGTGTGGGCAACCACCGGATACTTTTTTATCCGTGCACTTGGGTGACTGTTCCTGTGAAGTTTAGGGGGGGAAAAAAGGGAAGATCTGTTGATAACTTGTCACCAACTCAAGGCGTATGTGGCTATGTGCAAGTATACACTCGTTCGCTTAAACGTCAGTTGGGCTTGATTGAAAGGGAGAAGAGGAAGAAGTTGGAAAGAGGAAACTGGGGGGGGGGGAACTTAGCATTGGTGTCGCACGCGTCCTCTGATATATGAGGCTATAAATACGAAAAAAAATGTAAAACACCACAGCCCCTAGGTCCAGCAATAGCCACAGAGCAGACTCGCAGTCTCTGGGAACAGAACACATGGGGAAGAGCACATGTGGTCTGTGTTTCCTCTTTTTTATGTTTTAATCTTAATTTCGTATTAGAGCACAAGGGGCTAACTAACTTGAACGAGACCCAGACAGGGACTTTCGGGGGGTGGGGTTCGCTCTCCTGCTGTGTTTCTAGTCCAGCGCCAAACAGAGACGTGTGTGGTGTGTGATGTGCAAGCTTAGCGAGTTAGCGGAAGTCGACGAGGAGTTCCATTTGTCGGTGGGTGCGTTCGTAGTACGGTTGTTATGGTTCATCTTAAGGATTTCGTGGTTTTAAGTGGCCCAACTGGAGTTTAACTGGGTTCGCCTAAGTTGTCGAATTGTGATACCATGGAAACGATCTGGGACGAAAGTGGCATTGCCGGAGCAATGGCCACGTTGCCGCGCTCCAAAAAGAGCAAACTGAGACGGTTGTCGATTGGAATAAGCAACGTGATAGCCCTGCCGAGTCCTCCGTTGGTTCTCCGAAGTTTCTACTTCGCCGAGCAAAAGTATTCGCAGCGTTCGGAGACTGGCGAAACGCCTTCGCCCGTTTTTTCACGGCGGTCCAGCAACGACAGTCCCAGTGTTTCGCCGATTCTCAACAGTTCCCCGACAATTTTCGAAAGTTTGCAGTCCGCAGCGGAGATGGACGACGACGACGGTTCGGATACCCCTCTCATTAGCCCGGGTGTCTTTCACGACAAACTGCTGAGAAGGAGCAGGGATCATTTGCCCCACCGAAGTATATCCTTAATGGGACCCGTTTACGATTTAAATGGGAGCGGAACTGTGGGGAGAACCCCCAACCACAACAATCCAAAGATAGGCTTACTGCGACGCCATTCTTCCAAGGAGCAACGGAATCGGGATTCGCAATATTATAGTGCCAACCGTAATGATAGGAATTGCTTGTTATCTAGGATTACGGAGTCTTTACCATATGTTAGTTGTGTAGCCAAAAGAAATCACGGTGTTCAAGTAGTTTTTAAAGTTTGCCTTGTGCTTTTCTCTCTTTGACAGAGCGGAAGAAGGAAAGCTTGGAAACTTTGGTCCGCAACCTGAACTTATCCAAAACGGAAATGAAGAAAATGGAAAAACTCTCCAAAATTAACATTCATGTTCACGGTAAGCCCTTTGCTTGTATAAGATTACCGAAAAGTGCTATGGTTTTTTTTTCTTTAAGATGTCTGGTATTGTGCGTAAGAACGGTTAATGTATCCTTAAGAATGCGCTGTAAAGTTCTTGTACTCGGACTGACCTTGTAGTTTTGACATTATAACCATACGAGGTTTGGTTATAGATAAAAAAGCTTAGAAAAAATGTCTAAACTTTGGTTTTACCCATTAGATAATTGCTTATAAAACTTAGGTTTCAGCATGAGCAATACGCTAGGATTACACTGGTATTTGTGCGTCAAAGAGCTGAAAAGCATAGGGGCACTTCGGTTGATTTATCGGATAAAGGGGTAAACGCCCAAAGAATCGATACGAAATCATTCATTTAAAGGAAAGTTGTCAAGGAGACGTTTTCGATAGCAAAAACAAGTTTATGGAGGATCGCGCTCTATCATGATTTATTGCTGTAAGCAGTTAATGAAGGAGTGGAACACGACTGTGACATAATGAAAAATTTTCCGACCCGAAACCTGGAAACAATATGGGAAAGTTAATTAAATTCTTGAAGGACAAAAAAAAGTTTGGGATACAATATCCACTACCTTTCTTAGTGTAATTTGAGCAAGGTTTTGAGAGTATTAAAGATGAGTGGTACGTTGTACAAGGCAAAGATTTGAACCTAACCAATGATCCCATCTAACTGCGAGTTTAAAAAAATAGTAATACGTAAACGAATTCCGTACATAAAATAAAAGGGGGTACAATCCCTACGGTTTGTAATAAAATCTAAAGTGACTCATTTTGGCTTGGTCATCTTGGATAAAAACTCGACATCCGTACCTTCGAACAGGAACTAGGCCTTACTGATAACAATTACTTCTGATTTGTGGTATGCCCCGCGCCATTTGTCGACCTATCGAACCGTACACGAAGAAAGGAACAGGACATGGTGGTAAAGGAATGCTTGCTTGAAGCGTACTTACGCAGGATACACAAGCTTTTATTTTTGAACACGGACACATTTTTAGCCTTTACCGATAAAGACTTCTTCCTTTTGCGTTCTTATCTGGGAAGTTTTAGTGGGTAGAAGACATTTCAATCTCAACAGTCATATCGAAAGTGTTGTGGTTGTGTGCGTTACACTTACTTTCCTATGAACGAACTCAGTTTGCTGTAGTTTAAATGAGTCGATTCGTGTTTTGCGTTCACAGCGTTGTTTGCTGCAGTAGAGTACGGCCAAGTGGATAAAGCCAGATCGATCTTGGAAACAACAGATGCGGATGTTAACAGGTAAGTTCATTGCTATCAGTATTTGCCATTTTTTTGCGTTTACGTATAAGTACTTCAAAAGTCCTCCAAACACGATACCGATATCGGACTCTATATTCCCTATGGCAGGCGCTCGGCTTTATTAGTTTTTTCTTTACTTGTGCACAGTCTCAGGACAAACTTTTGGCGGGACAAAGGTATCACCTGGACTATTCTTGTCTAAGAATACAATCTTTAGAATTCGGCTCCCGTTGTCCAATATTTATTAATATTAAACTACTCAAACAAACTTCCCTGTACTATCTACATGGAACTTGGCGCTATAGAAGTTCGCAGTGCGAGCGCGTTGCTGTGAGTCACTGAATATCCTCGAAAGATGATAATAAATACCAGTCACGCAAGTTCCGTGTAACTAGCATAGGACATTTGCGTGGGGCGTTTGTAGTGATGCGTATGGTACACGGAACATAGAATCAGTTCTCTTTTGCGCGCTGCGCACTTAAGTCTTTAAAACGTTGCAATCAATTACAAGATAAAGCACTTGAACCAAGGACAGAAACTAATCGTTGGCCTAGTATCAGGAGCCGCACAGAAGTGTAGACAAATACTAAAATTTAGTTGTTGTTTTTTTCAGTCGGTTCTCCCTCTGTTACTACTCGCTCTATTCTTATCGCTGTCGGCCTAGCCTTACAGCAACTCATGTTTGGTTCTAGTTGTACTAGGGCTTTGTTGACTTATTTGAGAACTTGTCGAACTCAAAAGTTTCTTGGGTACGTTCACATAGAACGAACATTAGTGTTCTGCTCGATGGCAGCAGCCTGGAAGGCTTGTCTGCAGTTTTAGCTGCAAGTTGAACCATGTTTCACCCAAACCAAGGGTCGTTTGCTTGCTTTCCCAGCTGTTACTCAAATCTCGTGTGCATCGAGCGAATATTTGAAATGAAACTCTGTTATCTACAGTGTTAATAACGACGGCTTAACGGTTTTGGACATCGCAGTATTGACCCATAACGCGGACATGGCTCGTATGCTGCTGCATTTCGGCGCTCGGGAAGGCGTAGAATGTAAGTTTGTATTTCATTGTTTTCTTTTCTTTATATTCGCGCAATCTACGCTTAACACGCAGGCCTGGTAAGGCACGTTGAAGCATTCCCGTTGATATTCCCACTTATATCGTCGTGTGTGTAATTGCAGATGGGACCAAGGACAGCCTCTTGTCTCACTTAATGCAGTTAGAGAGCGAAGCTGAGAAAAACGAGGAAATTGCCAATATGATTTTGGCGGCAGCTGCTTCTGGAGGCTTGTCACAAAGTCAAATGAAAGAACAAGAGAAACAAGGCAAAGCCTGGAGGAGGAAAGCGTGTAGAGTGAAGCTGATGAGAAGCGGATTCGAACAAATGAGTATGTACTTAAGCAAAAAGAAAATCATGTTAGTTGTAGTGATTTTGTTAGTACCCAGTCGTTAGTTGTCAAAACTTAATTGTGCGTGCTTATTAAATTTGCAGAACCGCCGTTAGCACCTAGTATGGCCAGCTTAGAAGTTCTGAATGAATCCTCAGTGGTAGTTCGTTTCCAAGCTTCGGAAGTTGAATCCGGTCCAGTCTGCACCAAATTCAAAGGTACTGTACCCTTCAGGTCGATAAGGACCTGCACAACTTAGCTGTTGAAGGAGCGAGAAAGTTATTAACGTCAGGATGAACGTGACTTTTGCAGTTCAATGGAGTACAGCGGCAGATTTTTCGTTTTTGGCGGGAGAAGTGGAAGTGAAGGATTTGCGGCAAAGTTACGTCATTGTACCCAACCTAGTTACCAACACGAGGTCCTACTTTCGAATAGCAGCTGGGAACAAAAAAGGATACAGTGGCTTTCGACCGACCTTTCCCGTATCAGTCTTACCAGCAGGTGAGCATTTTCTTGAAAATATAATCATCAGGTAGACATATAGTTGTCTCTTCCAATCGACACTCCAATAGTGTGGCGAAGTATTGACGGCAAGAAACCGCGCTTCAGCGGTCGTGCCGCCACGTTAGACGAGCTCTTCAATCAAGTTCGGAATGCACGACCGGACCACGCTTCGGAAATACGGGTTTTGGAAGAAACCCATGAAACGCCTGCTAAAGTTCGCAAGAATCAAACTAAAATTAGTATTAAGCATCTGTTCGCCTCGGCGCCCAAATTCCAGAAAAATCTACGAAGGTAGACGCGTTGTGTTTTCGACATCCGAATCGAGAAATAAACTGTCTCTTGTTTTTAAAAGTAGGGGAATCTTTTTGGCGTGTATTGTGTTCAGCGAAGACAAGATCTTGGTCACTAACGAGGAATTTCCGCCCGTGATAGAAGTCGACGATAATTACCCCGCATCCATCAATACGGACTTCCACTGGTTAACAAAAGTAATAAGACTTTTTCTTTTTCAGCCCCACTAGAGCATTACTTCACGTTATTACGCGTGTAGGTCGGTTGTACGTGGAGTGACGTCAAGACGCTGCGACAAGATATGGAAAAAAGTCAAAGCTCATCCACAGTCCATTTTCGCATCAAGTTGCTGCAAGCAGCCTCTCATATGCAGGTAACCTAGATAAAAGAGTTTTTTAATTTAAGAAGTTTGTCATGATAAGTCGCAAGAGAGGTGAACGTGATGAAGCTACATGTAACTTTTCTACCGTTTTGCCGGTTTGTTTAATATTTGTTGCACGTATTTTTCGTCCCCAGTCGGCGCTGAGTTGGCAAGATTTAGGGCAGCTGTATTACCAGCCATTAAAGGACAGCCAGGGTACCATGATCATGTGTTGCGTTTGTAACATGAACAACACCAAGCAAGTGTCGTCCATTAACTTCAAGTGGCTTCCTGTTTCCAAACTCCAGCGACGGGCGTCCACTTCCGAGGAAACTTCTGCTGCGGATTTGCTAATCAATAGCATACCCGTAAGTTTTCCGTCGGAACTTTTTTTATGATTGCGAACTGTGGTAAAAACTTGGACTGTTCTTGATCGTTTTCCCACAGGAATTGATATCTTACAACCAGGCCAGCTCTGTACCTTTACCTAAGGGTTTATATTTGGGTTATTTGAAGATGAAAAGTTCGGTGGATCTAATCCGCGTGCTTGTACCCGAAAAGACCCCTAATATCATTCCCCATTGTAAGATACGAGACAATCCGTGTGTATCGAGGCAAGTCTATCTTCTAAACTATTTTTTTATTATTTTCCATCTCACTGCATCCTGTCCGTCAATAGCGCGTCAAAGGAAGTTAGCAATATTGGTTTTTCTTCCTCTCGCCCCTTTTTGTAGTGAGGAATGGGACTGGGTGAAATATTTGTCGAGCCGGCGGCGGCTGTCCAGCGATACAATGGAGGTCGATGCCACTACGGAGAGCGAGTCACCTGCCAAAGAAAATCAGGAAACGCAAGGTGACAAACGCGAGCCAACGCCAGTCCAATTAAACTTTCAGCACCAGTTAGCTGTCTCCGCACAACAGCTCTTGACTTCACTGGGCGTCGACGAAGATACATACAACTACCATCGGTAAGTTGCCAAATCCAATTACTTCAATCTTCCTGGAAACTTCACGCCGACTTATGCAATGACATCTATAAACAGGCTCTATGATATGGAAGTTGTTGAACTCAATCAGGATGTTTCCTTCATCATTTTGCTGCCTCCGGTCGAGAGTGTCTGTGCAGTACCAGGCCAAACGGAATGTCTTTCACAACGACCTGGTTTATTGCTCCTTCCCCTACAAGTATTCGAAATCGTTCATTTAAGGACATATCAAAAGGAACTCATTGGCAAGTACTCCCGGCTGAGTTCCATACTGGAAATGGATACCATGCTTGCTCAACATGCCCATCGAGAGGTAAAAACGTCTCAATTTCGCTTACAACCTGCCATTTCATTCCGTTTGCTATTCAGGCCTTCTCATCAACGGAAGTAACAGACGCGAAGCAACGTCTACAGAAGCTGCAAGACGTCCACACCCAAGTCGATTCCACTTGGCGAGGAGCGCGCTGGATCATGGATGTCTTAACCATGGCCCGCGATAAAACGACCGTCTTAGGCGTCCCCTTATCTCTCCTGCCCCTCTATACAAATTCAAGGTCCACTGTTGATGTCATTCCATCGTTCCGGCCACCTTTAGCGCCGATCCTTTCTGACCACCGAAGCCAAAGTGTCTCTCCCAGTCTGAGGTCTCAACGCTCGGGATCCAAATCTTCCTCTTCATGTTCTTCCTTGTATGCCGGGCAAGAAGACTTGCATCCGACTCGGAAACGGGAGCTCATCAAGATGAAAAGCGACAACAAGCTTTTGAAAAGCAACGGCACCCCAGCCGGTTTTGACACCCGTTTCCAGAAATCCAACACGTTGGAGAATGTACTCGCCAACAACAGCAAACCTACCGCACCGGTTAGTGTCTGTCAAGAATGCTCAGTGCCCCTCGATTTACCAGGCTACGTCACCTCCTGCTCGGCGTGCGGCTGTTCCCGGGCGAAAGCGTATAACGACGAATCTGTGCGCGAATCGGCCATCAACAAGACCTTCAGCAAGAGCAATGATATGCTGGCCAGTTATAGCTCAACGACCCAAGAGAACAAGCATGGTGTTTTCTTTCGAAGCGAAGATCAGCTCAATAACCTAGGCAGGGAAACGGTCCAACTGTATGCACCGGCGTGTCCCAAAGACGAGGAATTGGACATTACTGTCTTTTCTCACAATGACGGGAGCTTTTGCCATACCGCAGCCGAGACGGATTCGGTCCCTTGTTGTCCACCAGCTTCACCTCATAGTAACAGCAGCTGCTCGGAGTTGCAGCGCTACCTGTTGACCCAGTCGCAGAAATCGCGTCGGCACAGAGGTCTTGACGCCGAAGCGGAAAGTACCGGCATGGGACTGTCGAAAGCAATACACCGGAAACAAGGCGGGGGCAGTTTACGTTCGCACAGTCAAGACAGCGAACTGTCGGCGTGCTCGCACACCCCAAGCTTAACGTCTCTGTCGTCGTTAGAAGCTGACCCCGATAGCTTGAGTCTGCTGTCCAAAGGAAGCAACTCGTCTCGCGGAGCGGGGCAGGAGCTTTTGGGTACGACGCCAGAATTAGGGACTCCAACTGCCGAACCGAGCGGAGCGCCTCATGCAAGTGTTCCCGAAGAGCAAGGCGGAATTATTCAAGTCTACGCTGCGTACGAAACGGGTTTGGCCAACGGAACTAGTGTCAAGTTGCATGTCACGCCGAAAACGAATGCTCGCGAAGTGGTAGATCTGGTTGTGCGGCAACTCAATATGGCCGTCGTTCTGAAAGGCAGAGGCGGTCCGATCTATAGCAACGAAGAGTTGAGAAACTTTTGCCTAGTAACTGTAATTGGAGCTCGTGAACGTTGTTTGCGGGATGATTTTCGACCGCTGCAGTTGCAAAACCCTTGGAAGAAAGGTAGATTGTTTGTGCGTCAGAAGAAAGATCTGTTAGCGGCCATAGAGCAAAGTTCCAGACAGCCCTCGTTACTCTAATTTGCAGCCATGCACATTCCAGAACAGATGGCGAATGGGAGTTATGATCTCGTCTTTTAGTTTGTGAAAGAGCAGAAGCCAGATAGAAAACGAAGCATAGATAATCTAGGAGCACATGTACTGTACGTACATATAGAGTACAGCTGTTTTTAACTCTTACGCAGTGCGCAAGCATGGAAGAAGGGCACAGTGATACGAGTTGATGCACTGTATTCCTTTGCTGTGATAATAGGAAACGACATAAAACTAATAATAATGCAGTTGACGTGAAAGGGAAAAACTTCAAGCTTAAGCAATTCTGTAACGTTAGGGATGTACACAAGTCGTAACAGTTTCGGCTTATCCTGGTGGGTTGTATTTTTTCACTGTGGCCCAGTTTTGGTTTTATATCATGAAATGCCGTGTCTTGACTCTTGAATGGCTCGCGTTATGTTTCATAGATGCATATGTCGTGTTATGTGAATGTAAAACAGCGAATATAATTTAAATGATGGCCAGACTTAGCTCATCTGCTCTTTTTACGACCTAGTTCATATAAAGCAGCCTCGGGGGGGGGGGGTTACTGGGCTGTTGCGTGACTCATGCGACGACTTTTACCATCCAATTCGGGACGCTGGATAATAATCCCTCAGGTCTGCACATTTGCTGAAATTGCCGAAATACCAAGAAGTCCGTACTGGTATATAATAACAGCAATATTTAATAAGAGATAGATTAGAAATAATTAATGATTATATACGAATGATAGATTTATAAATGATAGTGATAATGATAATGATAGATTTATAAATGAATGATCAGAAATAACAAGAAACTACCCTTGCTACCAATTCTGTCATGGCACGCAATCGAAATTATTTTATGCTTAATGGAAAGAACTTAATACATAATGACAAGGCAACAGGCGCAAGCCGGTCTGTTCTCGAAAACAAAAAGATTAAAAACTATAAAAAGCACAAAAAGATATAAATAAATAACACAATAAATAACAGCAAAATTAAGTAGTATAATACATGATTTCCAAATATGTCAATTGAAGTGAAATGGTATCGCATGTGAGACTAGCACATATTCCAAGTGCTACTAAGAATAGGCACATATTTGTTACTCAGGATGTGAAGCGGCTAGAGTTCTGACGTCTTTGTACGTACTGCATAAAGGACACAACCGCGAAAGTTAAAAAAGTGCAAGTGAATGTATTAATTTAAACTCTTATCGTACAATTAAAACGGCCCTTGCATGGAAGGATTGGGTTGATGTGGCATTCGATTCGGTATCCCCATCATAGGAAATTGGTTTGGCATATTTCCCATACCGAATTGAGGCGACGGGCCTGACAATCGCGGATCTGCTGGTGGATGTTGTTGCGGCATCATAGGATTCATTTTGGGATTCATGGGAGACTGGTTAGGAAGGCTGACACCGGGTGGTATTTGAGTAGGCGTAGATAGTGACGGAGGTGGTTTGGCGGCTAACGCTGCGCCACCAGGCAAATCAGACAACATAGTTTGCCAGCCAGCAATTTTGTCATACAGCCTATGTAAGAGCTCATCTTTTCGCGCTAACTCCGCTCTGAGCTCGAAACAATCCTGTGTAAAGTCCCACACGCAATCCGTCAGTTTTGTCACTCAGAAATTACTTAAATTACCTCTTTCACGATTTGTTCTGGTTTCATGGCAGAGAGCAGAAGGCGTTTCTGTAAGAAGAAGGCTTCTACTGCTTTTCCAGCTTCTAAGAATTTTAAAATCGCTTGTTCTGCTTCGCTTCTTATGTCATCCTTGTCCACTGGTTCACCGGAATCATTACTACCCTGAACTAGTGTTGTGAAGGCATTCTGCCATCGTACACGAAAATGAATTTAAATATAATCTTCAGATTTTTACAAATTTACCTGAAACGCGTCTTCAAAGGCATCAATATGATTAGGAGGAAGTTTATCTCGCGACTGAGCCATGTTACAGCACACACTTTTACTTTTTCTTCAAAATCTAAGCAGATACCTGTATGTAAACAGACCAAAGCTTCTGTTTACAAGCATGTGAACAAACATATTACTGACAATGACCGCTAGATGGTGTCCAGAGAAGTTTTTGGCAAAAAGAAACTCCACGCCCGCCCTCAGAAGCACGTTGACGGATTTGTTGCCCAAACAAAGTGTAACGTGGTATCCAATAGTAAATCAACAAAAATATATTTGCGACCGACTCGTCAGCCGTAAGTAACTTAATAT
The DNA here is from genome assembly GCA_020615345.1 of Triops cancriformis. Taxonomy (NCBI): domain Eukaryota; kingdom Metazoa; phylum Arthropoda; class Branchiopoda; order Notostraca; family Triopsidae; genus Triops; species Triops cancriformis. The sequence goes on along the minus strand of JAHZNP010000024.1, from coordinate 129,887 downwards.
TTTTTTCAATACATCTGAACTTCTGCTACATCGTATTATTATCTGAAATAAAAACAGTACACAAATACACTTCCAAACAACCGCATGGGTTTCAGTACGGTTCTTAGGAACGTCAGGTCCCCAAAACAAAATGTTCCTGTTTTTTCTACCACCACCAACCCTGGCATAGCTATAGCTTACAGAGAAAGCCACTAGTTCATGAGCTTCTTAACGACGAACTATGAAACCAGCAATTTAACCCATATTAGGTAAACAACATAACGCTCTTGAATCTTAGCCAGGAATTCCTGCGCGCTTCTTGTTTATGGGGTCCATAACAACGGACATGGTCCGAGCTCCTGGTTTACTCTTCAGAACAAATGGCGTCTTGGGCGGTATTAACAGACTCTGGTCTTCTTTCAGCTCACACGTGGCTTTCCCGATGGTAATCTCCGCTTCCCCGATCTGTCAAATCAGTGGGCATTAAATATTCGAAAAACAAGGACTAATTTGCTGTGGCGTTCAAGAGTAGGAAATAGCTATGCTCGAAGGCGTGAAAGGTGTGGCCATTTTCCGTACCCAATTGATTATACCGCAAAAGCCATGCAAATACTGCTTCAGCAAATAGCAGACTACGAAACGTACCAACTGCCAGAGCCAAGTTTCTACTTGATGGATAAAATGGTGACTTTCTCTCCCTGCAGCCCAGACAGTGATGTCTGACTGGTAGTTACTGTCGTCAAAGAGCTGCTTTTGGCCTTGTTGCTCCAGTTGACTACTGTTATCTACCAGCCATTGTTTCAGTGGGAAGGGAGTTGGCAATACGCGATGATCGTCAGGTAAATATGGTGGGTTCCGCTCCACATTATTCAAGGGCTTCCCGGTTCGGTGCTCTTGTGAGGCAAAAAATTCTTCAATGACTGGTTTCAGTTGAGTTCCCAAGTCGTCGCAATAAAACCAGCGTTCAAACAAAATCTCCTCCGTTTCTGGAACGAAATATCTGTACACACACATAAGTTTGTCACAATACGCTTATTTTACCTCTTTCTTTCACCACAGTAGAATTTTTGAATTTTACGATGAACCTTTTTGTTACCTGAGACAGTCTAATTCAGATGGAAGCCGCTCTCGCTCGATGACCAATCCTACCGTATTGGCTTGACGTTGCGGTGAATGGGGAATGCGTCCAGGCAAAAGAAACACCTTCACAGAGTTTTTTTTTTCGATTGAGTTTCAAGTTTTCCGTGACAATTAGGAAGGAAAAAAACTAGGTAACCTCGCCTTCTGCAATATGGATTGTCTTGAACTTGCCTCGCTCCATAACTATCAAATCCATGTCCCCTTCTCGCATGTAGAAAAGCTCTTCGCCCTCTTCCATGTGAAAATCCTTGCGTTGGTTGGGTCCGCCCACGTAAAACACCTTGAGTTGCTCCTCGTGCCTGTCATCAAATTATAAAGCCCCGTAGCCGATGACCCGATTCGTCAGCGAAAAGTATAGAGTACTTTAGGACTTACAGAAGTTTATTGCAAACTGGTGGTAAAAACGCAGCCCGGTTTTCTTTCAGCCACTGGCCAATATCCGTCAAAGCACAACCGTCCATGCTGAACCTAAAACGTTAAAAAAAATCATTGATATTTCACTCGACTTCACGATTTCTTCAGAGCCAATGAATAAACAAAAGAACGACTAATGAAGTAGAAACCTTGGGCCAAGAGGCATTACGAGTTTCTTTGAGGTCAAAAATGAACCGGTTTCGCGTCGAACCGTCTTTCCCTCGTCCCAATCAGGTATCCACATTTTCGGCTCTCGGGAAGATGCCCAAAACGGATGTCCCGTCATAATATTAGGCCAACAAGCTTTACAGCCTCTTTTCCTTCCAACTCTCTTTTCCTTTCTTTTCTAAATAGACCCTCATTCTCTTTCTGCTTGGGTAAATCACCTTCGTTAGTATTACGAACTGGGTTCCAGCTTCTAACGTAACCTTTACAATGTAAGCAGGTTAGTCGCCAACGCACTATAGAAAAAAATAAACGGCTGGAAACTTTCTTAGACTTGTACTTTCTAAACAAGGTTCTTGATTATGCAGGTTAGTGCCACAAGACGGTTCGACAAATAAGCTCGGGGAAGGAAAAGAATCTTAATTACTTATGCAGGACACAGCTTTCACTCTTTCCTATTTTTTCACAGGTTCTTAGGGCTCTTCTTCCTTCTTTGACGTTTCGAAATAAGCTACATATATGCATGCAGGAAGAAAGAGGAAAAAAGGGGACCACACTTTCTCTTGTCATTCTATTTTTTAACACTTGTTAGGTATCTATTTCAGATTGGCAGCAACAGGTTAGTTCATGGAACCCGCCAACTGGGGTCTGCTTTGAATTTTATACTGTCAGATGAAGATTCCACCCAATCTCCCAAGGGTTTAACTACTCTTCCATATGTGGAATAGTCGTTTAACCCTTTGGTCCCCCCACCCCCCTCCCAACCTACACGAAAACCGAAGCCCGGCCGGTTTAAAATATAGTGCCGATAGAAGACAAATATGGTACCGCCCTCAAGGAGTTGTTAACTTTACCTAGAACTGCGCTCTAAACTTGACCTACGTCCGCGACCTCTTGCTGACCTTTTTATCTTGGAAGACCGAAATGGACGAATTTCCACTGTTTGAGTTTCCAGGCCCGGGAGTACTGTATGAACTCTAGGATTCTAGGTAAGGGTGACTAGGCAAACACTCATAAAAATCTGGTCACGTGGACCATTTCACGATATGTCAGGACTCCCCAATAACTTTCGTGCATACTCAGTTTCCAGTTTTACAAGAGCGATGTTAGACGAACACGTCCTTGCCACCGCGAAGCGAAGAGGAAATGTGCAACCGGAATGATTGAAGGTAGAGAAGAAATTAAAGGAGCCGGTTGTTAGCCGTGCCAAGTTAGCGTTTCAGTTGTGTTATGGCACGAAGTGAGCTACAATGAATTTTAACTGAGAACTATCGAAGGATATCGGGGTACAGTACCTTTGGAGTTTGGGAATTTTGCGTCCGGTATCAGGGAAAATAGGTTTTACAACAAAAGAAGACTCACAGATCTTTACGTAATAACCTTGAATGCGTGTGACGATATGCCCATTGGATGCAGGTTTGCAATTCGTACTCCGGTTTCGTCGTCTGGTGCAAGCCAGTAGTGCCTTGGCAACGACGGGAGAGCGGGTGGCCTCCCGGGGGCCTTAAACAAGGAACAAGCCTGCGTTTCAAGGCTAGTCAGTTCTCCAAAGCTGGTTCCTGCTTAGGGAAAATTAATTCAGCCAATACGAAGAAGTTGGCTTGTAAAAAATCCGCGAACAAACGAAGTTATTGAAGGATGGCAATCGCGATTTCGCAGAAGGGCGCGGCTTGTAATTGTTGACTGTTATCCTCAGCACGAAGAGACTCTCAGAAGACGGTGACAGGGTTGTTCCATAGAGGTGATAGTAAGTCAAGGGCTCTCGCGTTAAGTTCAGTTTTAGTCCAGAAGTTAAGAGATGGCTTTGTTGTATTTATTTATTGAAATATTGGCTGTCAGAGATTTGGAAAATGATTAACTATATTTTTTCATACACACTTTTCCTTGTACAGAGTTTAATTTTCTCAGTGCTGATAGGGCACCTGGGTAGTGTCAGGATTTTTTTAATTTATTTGTCGAAATATTGGCTGGGGCTCCCAAGATTTGGGGAATGAATAATTATACTTTATATAGTACGCTTTTTACTGTAAGGAGGCTAATTTTCTCAACGGTGATACAGCACCTGGGTAAAGTCAATATTAAGCGAGATGAAGCTTTGGAAGTGAACGTTTTAGGTCAAGAACTGTCGGAAAGCGGAGCTTGGTTTGAACAAACCACCTGTATCTAGGTTCGAAATACGATTTTTGCATGACTGAAGCAAAACGGTAGCTATGTTAACATAAAAAGGGAGATTTTTAGAACTAGTGTGGTGGTATATTAATCTAAAACATTACAAACAAAACACGAATCTGGATTAATTGTTCCAAGCTTTTTATAGTACGTACTTGTATTATCCAGACTCGGAATTTGTATCTTTATTTGACAACTTTTGCCATCCACAAATTATTATTACTTCGCCAGAAGCATTTAGCCAGCAGAAATCGGATTAACAGCTTAGTGGGCAAACTAACAACTATCAAATCTTCCCAAAGGCAAGGAAAGCACGCTCGCTTTTTGAATGATTGCTAAAACTTATGTTCATTTTCGCTCTGAAGATCAGTACGTGTTTATAAACGGCTGGCAATAGCTCGAACCAAGTTGAGTAGCCTACTCGTGAGCGGAGCTACGATTCGTTGTCCATACTTTTTTTTTACAGTGACTCATTGTGCAGCAAAAAATGATAGGACTTTACTGTAAAATAATTACAAAAATATTTTTCTTCCACAAAATTGTGTTAAAAATGATGTTATTATTTTTACAATAAAGTCCTTATCCTTTTTTGCTGCACAATGAATTAATGTAAATTCCCCCAAAAATATAGTGCATGAGCCGGCGCCCATCAGGTCTAAAAGAGACGGTACAAGCTAAACTAGTGTAAGCAACTTGACAGAACGTAGCCAAAGTTTTCTTACACACGAGTTGCAATTACAGGAGGTCTTCTATAGTTTCTAATGTGTACTTGTAATACGTTTTCCCATGCGGTTTCCTGGGGCAGAGCAACAATTTTCACGCTGGTTTCACCTATGAACGGATACATTAGCTCTACACACATGTTCCTAACTAGAATTTCTAATACCAAAGCACTGTCCCTTTAAAACAAAATCGTTTTAATGGTTATCTGTTATCTCGTTCATACATGTATAGTACCTTAGGTCCAAGTCTTGACAGTACAGTACGTATAAGCGAAAAAATAATTTGGTCCAGTGTCAAATATTTAATTAAGCCTCTACAGGCTGATTCACCTTTTCATGCGTTGAAAGGACCCGAGTCACTGATGACTATTTCTACGAGAAAGGCCAGGCCAGAAAACTGTAAATCTAACGCGATAAAAGTACGGACTTATTAACATAATCAAAACCATTATAAATTCGTTAGGTTGACTCCTTTCATCCTTACCCAAGTAAATCAGCCCTTCGGAGGCTTAATTAGTCATGACAGAACATGTATTTAAGGAAAGCGAGTACATTCCTTTGCATAATAAAAAAGAGAAAGCTCTTTGTGGTAGCTTTACAGCCGTTACGACAGTATTTGCTTCAACTTTACTTTCTCCTCATTCTGGTAACACTGAAAAATGCTAGTGGCTAAAACGGATTATCTTTCACAATTAGCGTTCCACCTACTTCTGCACTGCAGGATTCTACGAGTGACTCGTACAACAGGACTCCCAACTTTTACACGGTTGTTGATTTGCGTGTCGACTGACACGAGTTAAGCCTATACCCATTAGCCGATGAGCCTGGCTCGGCTTGATGAGCCGCTTGGCTTCCTTAAACACAATATGTATTATTGCCCAAGGTCTCATTATAAATGGAGTCAATTATAAACCCAGCGTCCACGGGTATTAAGGCCATTCTTTTTATTCAGGCCTTCAGGAAATAAGCTTGGGTTTGGTATTTTAATGAGCTTACCGTACGTGTGGCATTTCTTCCGAAATGAAGTCATAAGCGCTACCGGAATTCGTAAGTACTTGAACTTGAACCCTCTCGGGAATACACTCCCCAGTGGACTTTTTTATTTAAAAAAAGGTTTTCTTGGTTTCCTAGTGTAAAGAACTAGGACGTGGGGTTGAAAGGGAAAGTTCAACGCGGAAATGAAATTAACCTTGAAAAATCGGGCCTTTCTCGGGATCTTGAGCTAAAACGGGAGACCAACGTTTTGTAGGCCCGTTTTTGACCTGTTTGAATTTTGATGGTCCGTCAATTGGAGTAAAAAGACAAGGAAGGAGGGAAGATATAGGTCTGCCCTTCTGGTAAGCCATCCCAAGGGCAAGGCGAACACTGAAACACAAGGATCTAACCCCCAAATGGAGCAAAAACTTGCGGGTCCATGTAAAATCCAGTTCTGGTCTCCCTTCTTCCGTCCCAGCTTATCATAACCGCAAATATGACACTTTGAAATCTATATTTTGGGTATCGGGAGTGTGATTGCGACATACGCAGCCCTTTAACCTTGGGTACTGGCGAACACGATTTCCGCCAAGTGTTGGTATCAAGAGAAACGCTACGCATTGGAACGAAAAAGAAAGACGGAAGACTGAAAGGGAACTCATGTAAATGGTTGTGGCTGTCATCCAAGATTTTCGTTGCGAAACCGCGTCAGAGAGACGTAGTTCTGCTGGACACCCGTAACGATGTTTACTAGTTGAGCAATAGTTTGTTCAAAATAGACTTAATCTGAAGAAAACGCAAAGGGGGGCAAGCGAGCTTTATTAAATGGCCTTTCATTATCAACATAATTAATATATGCAACCTACATTTGAGTCGTTGCACTTGGCGAAGGAAGAGAAGGCCCAGATTTCTCTTCTCACACACTTAATTTTTTCTTCATCTACGCGTCACAAACGGAAGACATGGGTAGTGTGTGTTGGAGTGTGGGGCCCATGAGAGGTGGCATGTTAGAACCCAGACTGCCTGTCCGTTCTTAAATTTCGGGTCCCGAACAGTTTTGGGGAGGGGGTCGGTCCCTGATCTCTTCGTCTCGTTATATACAGCCTGACTGGCCGAGTTCGGATTTCAACGAAAATGAAGCTCTCTTTTTAAACGAGGAATAAGCAGTGGGAGGGGGGAGGGAGGCCAAGAAGAAGATGAAGATGTAGGATGAAACGAGAACAGCAGCAGAAGATGACGACCAAGGGAGGGGAGGAAGAAAAGAGCCAAATAGAAAGGTCAAAGGAACCCCAAGTCTGGGGACACATGTTCTCTTGGATCCCTGTACGCTTTCCAATTTTCACTTGTAAGCGAGTTTTAAGTCGAAAAACAAAATGCCCACTTGTTCCTCCGTAGTTACCCCCTCCACCTTCTCGTCTCTCTGTGCTAACCAAATGAGCATCTTCCTAGCTCCCCTTTTGGGGTTCCTGGAGCGAAAGGCGCCCCCCAGAGAAAAGGAATTAGAGACGGAGAGTGTCATTTCAACATTTTATGAGTGCTGCCTTGCTGTAAGACAGAAACAAACCGAGGGGGTCGGTCTTTTGGGTCGTAAAATGTCCCCCAAGTTTCACATACGTTAGGACTCGCTGAGTTTTCGAATGAGGGATAAAAAATGGTCTACTTTTAACCAGGAGTTCAAATTAACGAGCAACTTTCCACATAGAGTGGAGTTCAACTAACCAAAGTGGAATAAGACTTAGAGTAAGTGGCGGCAGAAATTCTGGTACTTTTTTTGCAGCCGACTAAGTGCTCAGCGGGTAGCCAAAGCTTAATTCGCGGGTTTACCATGAGTGGTTTCGGTATTCGCGGCCTAAAGACGTGACCGCTATCATTATAACCGCTTGGTAGACTCTTTATTCGCGGGTTGCGCAAGGCGAGAATTGAACATGGTCTGCTTTTCCACGGAACCTTGTTTCTGGTATGACAATTGTTCAGTGCTAGAAAAGGTGTACCTTAACAAGCAGTATATTTGTATGAAATAATCATTCCGGGTGTAGAATGAATTAACACTGGGAGCGTGCAGAAAAAATCTGTACCCAGCAGCGTTAAGGCCACTGCGGAGGTAAGGCGCTTTTGACTAATAGGATGGGGAGACTGCGTGGGCGATTTCGCGAAGACACGTAAATAATGTACGAGACGATAAAATATTGTTTAAAGATTTTAATTTGCAATCCTTGGGGTTTTCCTTTGGCAAAAACATACCGATTAATTTGAGAAATTTTATACGGAAATTTTAAAACTCTTGGTTAGTGCAAAATTCGGAAATGTCTCTATGTGATCACACTTGGCATTTTTCAGATTTTTTATGTAGAGTGTCTTAGAGTGAGCCGTTTTGGAGTAATTATCCTCCAAGTCTAGTACAATGCAATTACTTGCAATTAAGCTCAATTTTTTCTCTTAGTTCCCTATTCATGACAGATTAATATTCACAGGTTTAAGTACAACTTTACTGTTGGACGTTGTGTACAGTATTTGGGTGTCTTCGCGAAATCACCTACGCAGTCTCCCCATGCTAAATTCGTAAGCGTCCTTACCTCGCCGTTCTTTTTAAAAATGTGCAAAATCGTCCACGCAACGCACATTTCGATTACTGTCAGTCTACGTTAAGTAAGTCAAGCGCACCACTTTTTTTTGGGTGCTTTGTACCCTTGGATTGTTTTGTTAGAATAGGGAAAGTGGTGTCTGGATTGTCCGCCGACAAGCGGCACGAATAACAATTTCACGAAAATGTACTGGTATATTAATATAAATTAATTTTCGAAGTCCCGAATACCCTTACAAGCTAAATACACTACAAATACAATAAAGAAGTAAACGAAAAAATAAGTAATGAAGTATCGTAAACCAGTGGATGAAACATAAACAATAAGTCATAATGTCATTGTTGTAGAATAATTTATATTTTTTCGTAATAGTTTTTGCATATATTCTATAAAAGCATGCACGTTCATAATCCGCGTTCGCTTTTTCACTCTCGCGCCATTTCTATGGAACGTATCTTCCACAAGTGAGAAGCTTTTGCTATAGTTGAGTATTTCTGCAAGCCTGTTGATTTCTACGCGTTCAGAACGCGGTGGATCCGCTTCAATCTCCTGTGCAGGCCGTTCCATAGACCGTCTTTGCTATGTGCATTCAAATACCCTGGTTTCGAAGGAATTCTGTTCCCAAGCTCCCCAAAAGCTCCGAAACTATTCAACAACTCGTAATCAGTTACAGATGATCCCACAGCTCACATGTTTCGAGAACTTGATGAATGTGTTGTCACGCAAGGCATTAAGCAAGGGTTCAAAAACGCGCAGCGTTAATACTTGTTAGAGAACATCGGGCATTTCAATGGAAATAGTGTATACCAACTTTAGTTTATGCAGCTTTAGTCATCGCCCATTGGAGGGAATGTCCTTTATTTGCAAAGGCAATAAACTCCTGAAATAGAAAATACTCGAGGATATAGACTTAGCCTTTGTATTCAAATATCCAGCATAAAACAAAAGTGGCAGCGAAGAGGTACTCGAGGACTTGGTTGTGCAACACCTTTCTCCGTTTCTGGGTCTTCGTGCGAGGACGTTGGCAATTAGGGACAACTGGAGGCTGGAGACGTCACTTTAACCCGATATCCGTTAAAGAGGGTGTCAACAGTGATGTATTTACCACCAGATGAGCTCTCATGTCCCTCTGTCACATGTTAGTTTCGGCAAATGTGGGTTAATCCTTCTGATGTTCTTTGTCTCAGCACAATAGTGACCTGGTTTAGGTTTTGTTGCTTTGAATGATTTATGGACACGTGGAAACGACAAAGCCCTATTACAGTTTATCTAGTGCAAAGGTAAATGTCTAATCAGTGCAACAGGATAGCACGACGCAGTAAAGATCTCCAAACCTTCCGACTTTCTTTGACATGTTAACGAGTATTGATTTGTTAGCCCGAAACGAGAAACGTGTACAGTAATTGCGGGTTGCTACTTGAAAATGTGTAGTGTCAGGTTCCCCCTAATTGTCCCATGACTTGCAGTCAAGTTCTCGCCTGGCCTGGGTACTAAAATGGTGGCACAGACCATTCTTTCAGATTTATCCCACTTGTTTGGAATGCGCGTATGGGACAAAGGATAAAAAATAGTAGTTCCGGTCTTATTACGGGTTTTGAATCAGATCGTTGCTATGCTTATCTAAGGTCGGAAATCCTCTGCATTTGACGTTCTCATATGGAACATCCGGGAAAAGTTTTCTTATCTTTTGGCTCTTCTCCTAGGCTAGTAGTATTTCCACACTTTAAAAAATAAAATAAAAAATTAATGCCCTTCGAGGCTGTCTACAACTTTGGCCGCTTTCCCAAAACCGTGTGGGATATGCTGTTAAATAATTTATCAAAATGTGGTGCAGCTATGGACATTATGCGACTGCATACTTCGACTGAAAGGCGAAGCAGCTTATAAAACGGTACGGTACCCCCCCCCCCCCCCAAAAAAAAAAAAAAGGAGCTTGCGAGGTCTTGAAAGGGGTCTTAGTATTACACACACACAAGTTTGGGAAGGATTTAATGCTCTCCCCTGTTGTAATCCAAGTCCTGGCATAAATCTCTTCCAAGTTTTTTAGCCTTTGTTAAAACAGACCTGAAACAGTAGAGACCCCTAAACGCTTCAGCTATCGAAAACGAAAGTCAAGATTTGTCTGCGTTGTTGACGATTACTTGATGGTGTTTATGAGACTCGTAAATGACGTCACGGTTCTGGAGTAACGCAAGTGTCAGTTTGCGTTGGGCATATACAACCGCAAGAAAGTTCCGGCTAGACAAAGAAAAAGGTTAACGCGCAGTTTCGCGCCTTCAGACCTCTCTAAGACACTAATTGAGAATGCATTGAAAGCTAATCTCATTCAAGAAAAGCAACGATTCCATAACAATTTCAATTACGAAAATCAGTGTGTGTATAGTAGTAATTTCGAGCAAATGTATGATTAAATATTTATGGTTTAAATTAAGACAATAGTTAGCTTTGTGTATCGTTGCCTTTTTCAATTGACGGGGCCAAGTTTGGCCTGGAGCTGCCTGATAACACCCGAGCAATGATAAACTAGGGAGACTCTTAACAGTACTGAAAAACCGCGATAAGAGTTTCCCATAAACACCAAAGTACTGTAGCTTTTGAACTCTTCAACTTTCGGGTGGTTTGTCGATAAGATAAGTAACCCGTTCATAATAGTAACTGGGCCCCGGGAGTCTCCCGTCGCGGGCACGTTTCTCTGTCCCAATATTTGCACTGGCACAGGCTCTCGAACAAGTTTTGATACCGACTGGAGCACACAGATTATGCACAAGGAAAATAATTCAAGGCGATTCCGAATAAGACGTATAATTTATTTACTAAACCACAAGCATAAAAAATAGTTTTGATGAATAAACCAATAACGGGAAACATGGTTGGAAAACGGGCTGCGCTGCTGCTGTTTTGCCAAGGTCGAGATAATGGAAACAAAATTGGAAACGAAAACTCCCAAAATTTTTAGTTAAACGTAATACACGAATGGGACAGGATCAGAGGAAGACAAGCTTTCTTGGGGGGGTAAAACTTGTTTCAAAGGCACACACACATACCATCTCTTTGTATCTGGTGGGAATATTTCTGTATTTAAAATGGAAATAATGGGAGAAAACAGATCTGAAGAATGAAAACTGAAGGACCAACGCGTGATAACTCGCAAAGAAATGAGAAAACCCAAAAGACATGTGGTTAGCTTCTGTAGCCTATTCTCTGAATTTGGGTACAAGAACAAGGCACAAGAATTGTCAAGTTTTTTTAAATCAAAGAAACACTGATGGAAGATTAAATGAAGAAACGCTACCAATACTCCCTCAAAACATGATTTACTTTGATTTGAGGGGAGCATACACCACAACAATGGAAAGGAAACAAAAGAAACTGAACCCCTGCGGGAAAAATGACAAAGAAACATATTGCAAACTTGCAGGCCTGCCTTGGATAGTAGTAATTATTCCGTTTTTCCTCCCTAAGCTTTCTCCCCGTTGCCCGAAAGCAATGTTAGTTCTCTCTTTTTGGAAACCATAAAGGGGGGAAGAGAAGGAAGTTATAAATTAAAAACTCGTACAAAATTATGATAAACTCCTCGTCGTTCGTCGATTTTTAAATAAGTTAACTAGCTTACACGTTTCACACACAATCGCATAACTTGAAGCAAACACTCCCGTGGCTCTTTGTAATACTCTGCTGTGGATTGGGGTGAGTCCACAATGCTAGAAAAAGATAAATCAGCCGAAGAGAAAAAAATCTTCCGCACGGCACGAAAAATGAAAACTCGGCGCGCAGTTGCATAAATAAAGGTATACTCCCGCATAATTAAAAAAAATCCCAGTAGCCACTGATTTAAATTTTTTCACGTAATAGTATGTTTTGTTAAATTCTTCGCTCAAGGATTCATACGCGAGCCGAGCCGAAACAAAAATCCCCGGTCCTCGTCGCCGTAAGCCAACTTTCGGTTTGGGTATCACAGTTGTTGAGCTTAGAACATAAATTAACAACGAGCAAAGCCCTGCAAAAAAAATCTTACATTTGTGTTTTGGACCCCTTCAACTCTCTTTGAACCCTAGGAAACTCGTACTGATAACTGAAGAATTTTCTATCTTCTACTATCAAAGATAGGTACAATGCTCTAAACTCCATATCCCTCAATATTGGCACAACGTGCGAAATCTAGCAAAAAGAACAACTCCGGAATTTTCCAAATTTGTAAAGAAGAGAAGGCATAAGAAGGTAACCGGGCAGGCAAAAAAATTTGCTTTTGCTGAACTCAGTTGGTCAAACCTTCCGACAAACGACTGAAAATCGGCAAACGTAAATTGCGCGAGGTTTCCATAGGGCTGGAGACAGTTGCGGGAGGGGGAGGACTTTCGGAAGAAAGGCTGAGACTATCCAAATCTGATCCCAGTGAATCCACCGGCGAGGGGGTTTGCAAACCGGGCAACTTGAAGGAAGTTAGGGCGCTGGACGCACTGTTATTGGGAGTCAGGAGCAGATCATCACTATCGGCATCCGATAAAGGCCTTCGCGAGAACCCCACGCCCATCGAATGGTACTGTTGGCGCAGATTGTTTGATTGCAGTTGTCTCTTCAAGAACGCCGCCGAGAAATCAGTGCCGAAGCCGAAAGACGATGCTGTGGTCGAGGCTTTGACGGTAGTCGGCCCGCTGCCGATGGGTCCCGGCGACACGGGAAGCGCGTTGCTGTTGCTATGGAAGATATCGTCGTTAAAGAAGCCCGAGTTGGAGCCGGTCGGGGACTCGCTCAGCGAAGACGAGGGCGAAGGCGACTCAGCCGTGGAACCGGCGCCGAAGTGCCCGAGCCCGCCTGGGTTTCGCTGCAAGGCCGAAGGGGAAGGCGAAGTCAGGTTGACGGGCAGCGTGCGTTGCGCTGAGCTCGCCGCGCGGGAAAGCGGCATGTGACCCGAGAGTTTAGCGTTGTGCGCGCGGGCTTCTTCAGCGTTATGGACAAAGTGGCAACGCGGGCCGTAGGGACAAAAGCCGATCGTATGGAAGGTGCGACACAGCTCGGTTTTGTACTTGGGGTGACGCGACAACGAACGTAGCTCATGGAAACCATGAGCAAACTGACATTTGTCGCCATATTTGCACGTACCGTTTTCCTCAAACGGACGGCACAATTCCGTCTTGTAGCGACTGGAGTTACCGTTGATGGCGCTGGTTCCGTTGGCGCTGTTGGCAGAAGCGGCCACTGCGGCGGCAATGGCGCCAGCTAAGGCATTGTTGCCAATTAAAGGACGCGGCGCAACAGGTTCGCTGTGGGATCGGTCCAATTTTCGGTGCCCTGCATTGCTACCGCGCTGCTTTTGCTGTTGCTCTGCCAAAGAGGCTTGCACCATGAGTTGCAACAAGGCTTGGTTAGTCAGTTGGCTGGATAGGAGATCCAAGTCTTCGGACAAACTCAAGGCAGGCGATGTGCAATTGGACTGGAACTCGGGAATGGAGGAAATGGGGTTGGATTTACGCCGACTCAGCGGTTTATGGAGGAGCTGAGAACCCACAGCTTTCGAATCCAATTCTGGCGCCATGTTCTGGAAAACAAAAAGCGAAAAACGAAATTAATTTCAATAATACCACGCGGATATTATATTTTAACTCATGTGTCGTATTCGTCATACACGCTAGTCTCGAAACAATTTTAAAAATAAACTAAAATGCACAATAACACATTTTACTGCGGAGAATGAATGCAGTGGGGTATAATTTGTCCTGCCCTATATATTTTTAACTGTTTTCGAAATCTGTCTCATTCGGGTTGAAAATTGGGTACCATCGAACTTCCCCCGGTTCCTGTCATTATAGAGGGGTGGCAATTTAATTACTCATCGTCGACAATTGTCGAGGATACTTACTGCAAAGGGGATAAGGGGAAAGGAGCGATGTAATGGTACCTGTCAAGCTCTTTGTGTGATATTGAAAATATACTACAATACGCAAAAGGAGGTAAATGCGGCACTCGAGACCCACGAGCAGGTGTGCAAGCTACATATCGCTCATGATCCCCCTCTGTACGTTAAAAATTCTTTCACCTTCCCGTTCCATTTCCTGACAAACTTGCAAGGCTTCTATTACTAAATGTCCCTTCATTTTAACTCGACCCGAAATACGTTGACGTACCGGGAACGGGTTCCAAATACACGAAATGAAGCAATTCTTCACTGTCTGCGTGGCCCATTGGCATTTATTTGCACTTTTAGAAAGGGCCTTTGTATGCTAAAATTTCCTTTCAACTTCCATTTCGCAACTTTTTCGAGACAAGTTACCACAGTTAGTCAAATATTAGCCTTGACCGAACGACGTGAAATGTTGACGTCCATTCTGTTAGCTTTAAAAGCTGGCTTATCTTACTTCAGGGCCCTTTTACGAGCGATACTCTCCTCAAAGCCACCTACTTTCTATTTGCAAACAGCGTCCCTGCGAAATTGGGAAATGTGTGTGGCGAACGCCGTCAAACAGAAACACGACCCCGGAAAATCGAGGTCAAATCAACAACGCGACACTTGCGCGCTTTATATTAGTAATAGCTCCTTATTTGCCACCACAATACAATCTTACGAAAATGACAATGTGTTCCTGGTGAGAGAAACGAAATGAACAGGTCGGAACCTTGCCATCTGAAGGACACACTGGCCTTGTATCTTGGAATCCCTTTAAAATACGTCCCCTTCATAAAACTTAAATAAGGCCAACGAACACACGCCTCTTATGCGCATCCGCATCTCAATCTACATCCCGCGCAAGATCATTTTCCCCGGATAACCTTGGCAGAGACGGACAAGCTGAACAGACATGAAGTCCGGGAACCCAAAATCCCGTCTTTATCCTTTCCCGTAAACGTAAAAAACGAACTCGGACAAGGAACAGCAACCCCCCTCCCCCAAGTCCAGTGGGAGAAAGGCGGAACTTATCAACCGGAAGACCTTGGACATTTTTTTAAGATGACAACTCCAAGCTTCCCCAAACAGGAAATAAGAAGATCATGGCGGAAATAAAAAGGAGTGTGCTCGCCAAGAAGTACTCGTTCACCTTGAAGATTGAGTAATGCTCTACTGTTCCGCATGTTATGTGTCCCCCCTTTTGGCCCAAAAGTGTAGCAAAGCTTGGCAGCACCGAAAAACCGGTTAGCCACCAACCACTTAAATGTTGTCGTTCCAGATTCGTTCAAAGACGGCCTACAACACTTCCTGCAAGATGCTGCTGCACCTGCTCCTTCAAAGCCACAAGACCTACAAGCTTGTGTCGCATTTTTTTCAGCACTTCAAAAAAGATTAGCACTACAGCAAGCAGCTTGCTTGCGAGTTACGACTAAGTAACGGCATAAGGATTCGTCACAGGTTCACGCGTTTGCCATCTTGACTTACCAACTGGAGTGCTGAGCCAGCATCACTACGTTGACCTAAATCATCTTGGGTCACAGAAACTGCACTATGATTACGAATTGACGTTGATAGTGGCACTGATTTACTACGGGATAACATCGAAGGCATTTTTTTCGGTAAATTAAAGAAGAAAAAAAACAGCAGGCACCACCAATAAAAACACTTGGAAGCTTCAACACAATGTCTGGCAATTTAATTTCCGTCCAGGATTGGAAGCGAAGAGTGAATGAGAAGCTGCCCGAGAAAAGACCAATCCTCTTGTGTCCACTGTAAATATTAAAGTGGCACCTTAGATGAGGGGGGCAATGAAAGTTGTGCACATTTTCTAGGACCGTTTTAGAAAGCTGTTAGGTAACGACTCTTTAGAGGAGGTGCGTAGCTCGTTTCCTCGATGACCAAGAGATTGGACAGTTTTCAGCACTCGAAGCCACCACTGCATACCACCAACTAACCAGCTACGATCACCAACTACCCAAAACTTGTCTATTCCCGACAGGTATAGAACAACGCTAAAGAGAAAGAACCGAGGGAAAAGGAACATCCTCTTTGGCCAAGTGGGTCAGTAGGCCTGGCCCTGTATGCTAACCGTGCCGTCAGCGTGCTAAGGGATTCTCAGTGCTCGCGTTCTTCCAGCGTTACACTTCTTTCTCTCTCTCTTTCTCCCTTTGTTTAACTAGAAGGTAAAATCGGGGAGAAAATTATGCGTAATGCTGAAATTTCGCTCGACTTCACTCGGGTCACTGTATTTTTCGCCTAACGCGACTGAAGTTCTAAAATGCAGGGGAAATAGCGCTTTGAAACGGGACCGACCTCGTATTTGCATAGAACAAAAGCTATTATCGTATTTGTATTGGAACTTGCATTGAACACACGCCGTCCTTGTTCTGTAAGGGGCATGGTAGCACCGCGAAAAGAAAAACAAGCCGTAGGTAGGTCAGGAGGTTGGTTGGCTACCAGGTATCCAACCAAGTTCCCAAGTAGCTCAGCCACAAGCGCACCTTTCCTTCCAGAAAGCGGGATGCGTTTGCTGTTAGCACAACAAAAAAACCGCAACCGCCTTATTTTCGTCATTATGAGGCGATGCTAGCAAAATAATTTATTTCGGAACTGAGGGAATAACCCCAACCAAAATTAACCCTTCCCTATGACTGGCTATAACCGAAACTTGTTTAAACTAGCTTTATTCACGGTATTATTAATTTCTAAAAAAAGGAACTGTCAGCGACAGGTCTTAACAGTAGATTAAAGCGCAAAATGCGTTACTAATGAAGTAAACGGGACTGTTTAAAAGGTTTGCTTTAAAATAGACGTTTGATTAAGTGTTCTCACCCAAAGTGCAGTATAGTAGGGCGCAGACCGGATCAGGGGGGGAAGATGCGAAGAGAAAGCTTGCGATGCACGGGAATTGGGAGCATCGAGATTATAATAGAGAACAGGGCGACACCACGCGCTTGACAGAAAAAACCAAAATTTTCGACCATCGCATAGGTCGTAGCCTTTCCAAACCGGAACTTTAGCTCGAATAAGATGAAATTAGGTCCTTGAAAATACTGTACTACAAAAAGTCTGACGGACACAGTTCCCTTAATCCCTAATGCTAACAAAAGGAACGTGCTGCAAGTGTCGATAAAGGACCGATTTGAGGTTGTTCAGTCGAGAGAATCTATGCCAAAGCAGCGAATGACTTGATTTTTTCGAATGACGTTACTGGACCATTGTGAAAACGTGACCTTGTTCTTTTCCCGTGCTACCCGGGCGAAGTTGACTACCAACTTCCTCTCTTGTCCCTTTACTTCGCCATTAACCGCATGTATGACTCAACGGTCGTTTCCGACTAATCGAAACAAACATGGATCATTTAAATGGTAAGGAACGTGCACACTCCGAGACTCGGAGAAGTCGAAGTGCCCCGTTACACCCGTGAGAGGACGAAAGCAGAATTCTGAAGAAAAACTGTTGCCGGAGGACGCTTCTCGGAATTTGCGAAAGGCAGTATAAATTTCGTCAAGGAGGCAATGCGGAAAATTCTCAAAAATCTTCCTCATCCTCAACTTGCAGTAAGATAATTTGGCACCGATTGGGCAAGCAAGGGGCAAGTGTCCGAGTCACGTGTTTCGGTATGAAACGCTGAACGCGAGTTAAAAGCCTGATAAGAGCCATCGATTGTTACTTGCCGTTTCTGCTTCTTATCTAATTGAATTGGAGAACGGGAGATAATCTATTTTTTAATATACATAGAGAATAAAGAGAAATCGAGTTTATGAGGAACAATAGCCTGAAAATGAAGAAAGCCGGATCTTGGCGCTCATATTCCCTCGCATGTCGGCTGCGTTCCAACTGCCATAACAACCACGCAAGCCCATGGCTCGGCTTCAACATCACGGGACTCGGTCCACACAAGGGAACTTTCCATATGCCCGCCAGCTACGGTGAAAGCTGTTCTCTTTTCCTATCCCCTTTAGAATCCCCCGGTTTGGGTTACGATAACCGAAATTCCGCAATTGTGGGTTGCACACCATGCAACTCTCGTGCTTTCGCCTTCGCTTAACTCCCCTACCCTGCGCTAACTTTCATTGTCTACGACGAAATCGCCTTTCCACGAAATCTCGTGAAAACAAGACTCGGCAAAGAAAAAGAAACTTACCATGTGACAAGTGAACTCTTCGTCCAACTCGAACGTAAAGGGTAAAGTTGACATTCAACAACGAATAGGACGCTTATATAAATCACAAAAATTCACAAAGACGGCCAACAAGACACACTGTGCAATATTCCCAAAATTGTTCGCCACTACAAGAATAGAATGTACGCACTGTTCAGCCACACCGTGTTGGGTTTTGTCAAATGTTCGCGATCAACTGTTGAGTAGCCTAGTACGCACACAACTGCGATACTTCTCCGCTCTGGAGTACTAGTAGTAGTAAACTGAGTCCGGCGAAGGTTGGGCTAGGCAGTTTTGTACTTGGGGGGACTCAAGCGATAGTAACGGCCCCCATACCCCCCGTCTCCGAAACTCCCTTTCTCAGCTTTTCACTCTCCTTTGTCGTTCGCTTCAACGTTGACTAGGAATGCCAAGTGGGAAGCTGAAACGAAAACTTGCGGCAGAGAACGTTTTTCTGGAAGGGGGGAGTCTCAGTAGCGTGGGCTCTCTGCGTTAGATAGTGAAAAGAAAGGAAAAGCTAAAGTCGTAGACTTGACGTAGAAACCGTCCGATGTGAACCAAACTTGGCCTCCTGGCCGGTTTTTAATTCCCTAAGCCTACTAAAGACACTTGCCAAACTTTTAACAACTACGCTGTTTCGACGTCATCGAATTTCCGACCAGCGTGAACTCGCTAGAAAAAGAAGCCTAGTTTCGTCGTGAGTAATCTTGTCTAACCAATTTCCCATACACAACATACTTCGTCATCCGTTTGGCGCAATCTTCCAGCACCCAGTCAGTCCGGACTTGCGGTTTGTCACGTAAAAGGCAGCAAAAGCTCAACTGTTCGAATTTCAGGGTCGCTTAACTCCATGGGAGAAGGGAAGGCTATCTTTTTCGAAGTGTTGAATGTTTTGACGAGGCCATGAAAATATTGAACAAGTTCCGGTACACCCACAGGGCCAGGCCAGCATTTTGCTAAAAACGAGTTCGTACAAGGCTAAGCGGGTTTCCCCCATACCGTAGTACATTCATTTCATAGTTCATTACGTCCTGATCTCGTCAGCAGGATTAAAGGAATATTCCCTTTAAAAGTACAACTATTCCTAATCGGTACGGAGGACGTTGGTGTGTGGCGTCTTTGCCTCGTACGTCATGCAAATTTGCAGTGGAGGAGAGCGGTGTTATCTCAAGGATTCTGTTAAATCACGCCACGTGACGCAATCCTTGCGTTACGCTACTTTGGGAAAATACAGTCGGTTTCAAGCCGTTTAAAATCCTCGCGCACATTTCATCAACCCAGTAAAGATAGTTTCCGTTTGACCCGCGTTTTATCTCTTGTCAAGTCCGTCCCGGAGTCGTACCTTTGGACTGCAAGAAAGCGTCAACCCGATAACGCACTGGGCGCTGCAGATATCTTGGGGAACTTGGAACAGAAACCTGTTGCGTTGGCATTGCCCTGGCTGATGCGCTTCCGTCCCGTATTAGTGAAGCTTCTCAGGGGAATGCAAAGAGGGGGATTCTTAATAAGGCATGGCGGTAACCCTTCGCGTTAAATTTTTTCTTGCTTTTCAAATAGGGGTATCTAGCCTTCTCTGGAATTATTTACTAGATGCGTCTGGCACGGCAACGGCATGGTAAAGCGTTCCTAAATGGCCTTGATTATTACTACGGCGGCCGCTGGAAAGAAGGAAGGGCTCGCACTGGGCAGTTTGGAATCAACAAGGCCATCTTAAATCCTATACTGCAACTTCCTTTATGTCTTTTCCTGGAGTTGGTGGCCTAGTATTTCTCTTCCTGCTTTTATTAGCTGTCTCAGCTTTACGAAAGATATTATACTTTTTTTCGGGAGGAGGGTCGTTTACTTTTTCGTGTTCGGCGTTCGTTTCACGTAGAAAGTTCCTTCTCGAGCAAGTGTGGATGTATATGCAAAAAGGAAGAGTGCATTTTCACCTAGCCTTGTATGGCTACCCGCTTTCTTCGGCCCAAGTGCCCCAGCGTAATTATTACCACGCAAATACGCAAGTTAACCTTTCATTTTTTTATAGGTGTACAATCCCCCATTTGAGTCCATTGTGGTTTGAGTAAAAGCAAAAGCGAGGTCAACAGGATTTGTAGACGAAGGTAGCAATGGGTCAGGAGGCCGAAGAAAAGAAAAGTTTGGCCTACTAAAGGAACGTCCGCCTTCGTTTTACCCATTCGCGTTGGGCTGGCTTTCATACGGACGCTTTCAAAGCACGTGGGGCGATAGGGAGCGCTGGGGGGCTCATGCTTTTAGCGAGAGAATGAGAACTGCTGAAAGCCATTAGGATGATCAGTGTTTATTTTCCAGGGAGTTTTGATTAACGGAAGCGAAGCGTTTGAATGAAAATCCATATGCTTTCGGTACGGATGAGCTTGAGTAGTCTTGTGTTTGTTCGCTAGTGAAAACGATCCATGTTCGGTTTTCTCCCCCGGCATGGCGCATCTCCTGCGGGGAACCGTATCGTGGTTTCGGAAAAACTTTCACCTAGTAGTATGCTTGAGCGCAGAGGTTTTCTGCCGTCGTTAGGGAAATGAGCAAAACCTGAAGGAGAGAAAGAGAGAAAGAAAAACGGTACGGGCCTCGTAACCTCGATTTCTCCTACCCTTTTCGTTTCTCCCCCCTCGGAAGAGAAATTTCCTTTTATCTAATCGGTCTTGTACTCTCATTTGCCGTAGTTTAACCATAACTTTCCGCTTTGCTTGCAGTTTTCACACTTTTCGTTTTTAAGGCCACTTTTACTGGATGAGTCATGAATTGAGGACATGAATCATTATAACGCGTAGTTTACAACTGCCGTGACCGCATGTCTCAAACAGACACTTCTATGGCGGAATGTCACGGCGTGGATTCAGCGATTTGCAGTGAAATATCGACATGGATATGGAGGCGTGGCGTTAGAGAATTTGTTGTTTAGGTTTATGGATAATTACGGTGGTATACTGCAAAATTTTTGAGAAATCGAGTACCGCTTTCTCGTCCTGTTTTCTTAGAATGGCAAATTTCAGATGGTTCTAGCCGAAAAATACTTGGACCATGGGTACAGTTTGACAAAACCACAACTTCTTAGTCATTTCCTGAAAGGTTTTTCACTTATGAACTCAAAAATCAACCTGTGGTATATTCCGTCGTAGTCCTATACGTGTTTTCGCACCAAGTAAATACATGATAAGTTATCTTGGAAGAAAGTTTCACGCTCAAATTAAGTTTTATTTAAAATCGCGCCAGAAACTATCCGGCCCAGCCCACGTCTTTTTTATTGGCGGAAGCAAGCGTGTGAGCCAGAAAACTTGTTGAGCATGTGGCTTTACGCTGTTCCGCATGCGCTTGTTCAAACAGCTGACACAGCGATGTAAACTAAGCATAACACTGTCGTTTTTCTTCTTTTCGCAGTTTTTAAAGCCAGCTGACCATGAAAAAAGACAAAACGTCTAATCCGATGCTGAAAACGAAGGTTTTGCGTCTGCAAGGCAATTTGACGTGGAATGGCGAATTAGCCCAGTGTTGGGAGAGAGTAAAAGTGGGACTAGGTAAAAGTTCTGCGAAGGCCAATTAAGACGAAAGTCTAATCAAGGGGCTTGTGGTTTGTCTTCATACGAATATAGAGAGTCTGTTCCCGTTAGAGAAGAAAATATGTCCCGATTGGGAATACAAGGAACCGAAAGACATTCCCTTTCAAATAGTAGACGATACCTGGAAAGTAAGACGTCGACATCGTTACCACTCATAACACATTTTTTATTAATTCGGTATAACAAATTTTATTTCATTGCGAAAACGCGTTTAGATAGTCGATAAGTATTTGAGTACACTGCCACTCACTGCTACCACCATGCGGCTTCAGGAAGATTGGCGAAACTTCGTGAAAGAACTTTTGAAAGTTCAAACCGAGAATGCCCGTTTCACGTAGATTGCACTCTCTTTGTTTTTTTCTCCTTAATTCAGTGTTTTTTTTATTTTCAGGGAGCAATACTCAGATATTCTTTTGCTTCTGGAATGGCTCAACAGAAAGAAATCTGGACAACTAATTTTGGACGACTGTTTCGAAGAAGTTCTTGGGTTCGGCATTAAGGCTTCAATATTCACTTCGACCAGCTTAAAGTAGGCACGTACCATAAACGTTGACAGACTCGATATACAATACCGTTTGGTTTTTTGCAGGGAAACTTGCATCGAGAACACTTCGTGTGATGTCTCTTTGCAAATATTTAGGTTCATGATACGTCTATTAAAGGACGAGCGTGGGGCTGGTAATGCGACGAGTTCGATGAACGAAATGCTGACCAGTTATGCAAATTCTGCTATGAAGTTAACGTTACGTTCCAACTGCCCATCGAATTTGCAAGCCAGCGGGGCTTTGCTATGGTGCCTAATAGCAAAACGTGTTTTAGGACCTAGTTTAATCCTTCAGAAAGTAAAAGAGCATAAATACCAATTTTAGAGTCCCTTAATGAACGCTTTTCATTAGTTGTTGAGTGAGTTCTTCAAAGTAAAATTCGAGGATGAAGCAGCAAATGGAGTCTTAGATCTCAGTACGTTCCAACTGGATTCAGAGCCAGCTGTGGAATTACGGGTTCATTTCGTGGCAGCGATTTTGTCATTATTCCCCCGCGATTTGCTTTATGGAGCTTGTAATGAATTGAAGAACACTTCTGTAGCTTTTTGGGCTTTACAGCAGTGTTTGTTGTACCAACAAACGTATATTTTGTCTTGACCATGAAAAGAATTCATAAGGAAAGTCTCGCGTCGCTTTATAGGTCTGGCAGAAGTAATTCTGTTGCCCTACATGTGGCAAGGACAGTGGAAGCGTGGAGTGCCCAAGTAGCCAGCTTGTTTGGCAAATCCGACGAGGAAGACTTGGGCAAATTTATTGGTGACAATCGCAATAAGAAAGCATGGCAAGGTATACTGGCGTATTTGTGGGAAAGCTTGGAAAGTGACATAGACCAGATTCGACATGCAGCGCGAGCTATCTTGGCCAATATGATGAAAATTTACCGCCAGGTTTTGCCTCAAGGTAAAATAAAAAAGAAATCCGTAGTCGTTTTAATAGGCAACTTTCACAACGTAATGTCAACATGGAAAATAGACAAATACGAAGTACAACGTCGGAAAATTTTTGAAAATATCTTACCGGCGTCTTTGCACCAGTCCTTGGGAAGAGGAAGCATTCTTGGTCTAAAAGCCTTCGTCGAAGTCGAAGGAAGCAATTTCGTGATTGCCGAACGTCCTTCTTTACCGGAAGATCTTCTTCGTCAAGCTACCTCGGATCCTGCGTCATCCAAGCATGTAATTTTGTTACTTTTATTATATATTTTTTTTCTGAATGAACACGAAACATTTGTCTTATCTACTACATCCGGTTTTAGGTTAAAGATGCCTTTTCTGCATTGATGCTGGCCAACTTAAACGAAGTCACGCGCGATCTGTGGCGTGAGCGTTGGATTCAGCTCCTGTTGAAATACATGAAGATTGATAGGCAATCCGATTTGAAGGAATGTTTGGAAGCCGCTGTTGATCGTGACCCAGGCATAGTGGAATACGTCATAGGCCCCCTAAATAAAAATGAGGAACAGCTGGGTTCCGCATTAGAAATTGTGATTCCGGTGCTTTATACGTGCAAGAAAAAAGGCCTACTACTCGAAAAGGAGCAAAATGAAGAAACCGGGTCTCAGTGGAAAGGACTTTTGGGATGGAATGTTTTACGACAAGCGCTGGAAAATCGCCATGATCATGTCACTAAAAAATGTGTAATTGCTATGGGGCATAGTATAAATTTCGTTATTGGGTCATTTCAGGTACGCTTGTTAGCGTTCGGAATGATCGCCGATGGTCCGAAGACTACCGAAAAATTCGGACCTAAAGAGCTAAAATTGTGTGAGAATTTTGTAAGGGATAACATGGCAATTCCGTCTGTGTCATTTTTACAGCAGTTTTTGGGATATTTGAAAAAAGTAAGGTACTGCTGTCTTTCCTAGTATAAAAATTAATTATCGATGATAGATACTTTTCAAAATAAAAAATGGAGGAGTACCCTTGAAAAACAAGTTAGATGGAACCAATTTGCTTATTGTGAACGGCTACCGCGACTTTTTGAAGAACTTGTACGAGATTTGCTGGAATGCGCTATTGCCTGGAACGAACGTTACGCGTCGTGGTTCCGCCTTGCAGATATTATCTGTTTTGAAAACAGTTTTCTCAGATACAGCCTCACGACAATTGTTTTTTGAGGATAAGTATCTTTGCGTGACTGATTCCTTACCCCTTCTCCTGAATTGCTTTCACGTGACTTATGAAGGCATACAAGACATGACGTTGGATTTGGTGAAAGCGTCTCACCTTAGTGAAGTAAGTAGCTGAACGAATAAGTAGATCTGTTTCTGTAAATTTCTGGAATCATTTTTATTTAAGGAAACCATTTCTTTACTGATTCTTAGAATGAGAACAAGTATTTAGTTAAATACTGGTACCAGAGCCTTCAGTTTGCGAGCAGCGCAAAGCCTCCAGAAGCAGCTATAGCGTCGTGTTATATTCGGTGGCTGGTACATACAAACGATTCTTCTCTCCTACAAGAAGTACAGAAACATCCGACGTTAGCTGACTTACCCGAACAACCAGATGACCTTCTTTACTCGGTTACCTATGTGATGTATTCACTCCTAAAAGCTGAATGGATGGTCGCCAAGAAAAGTTTGCTGGAAGCAGCGTCGGTAGCTCCGATGTACGGTCTGATGCTCTGCATACGACTGGTTTTAGCTGATAAGACAAACAGGTACCCTCTTCACTATTCATGAATCCCATATCTAAAAATCTTACCCCTCAGAAAGCGGATGTTAGGTGCGCAGTGGCGGGACCTGCTTGTCGACTTAGTGGACTTATCGAAAAATTTGTACGAAGTTGTCGCACCTATTGTGAACAGTTCGTCCCCTGAAGGTTACTTGCCTGTAGAATTTGATGGTGCTCAAGATAGAGAAACGAACGAGGACGAGTTACCCCAAAAAGAAGCATTGCAGCAGCGGACGGTCAGCTCGCAAGTGTTACTCGTCTGTTGTTGGCGGACTGTAAAAGAAGTAATAATTCTATCCTCACATTTCTTATGCGTTATCGGACTTCAGACGGGGAATCGTAGTTCCAACGTGAACAACAAAGCCTCTTTAATCTGGCACTTAAGTTTCCAATAGTTTGGGTCATCCAGTATTGGTCTTATGAGTCTGCCTATATTTTTCGGGTTACGGGAGCTGCGTAATGTGATTATCCCATCTATTTCGGTATTCGGACAACGCAAAGTGCACGAAGCGTCGGATTAGAGAGGTTGTTGTGTGTAGTATATACTACTCTTTTATTAGATCATGTGATTTGTCGTTTATTGGTTTGGCCCGTGTGTTGGCACGTGATACTTTTTTGTGTAGGTGAGTTTGTTTATGGGCGACGTCGCCGCTTTCATTAGTGGCGAAGAAAACGAGCTTCCCAATGACCAGAAAACGTTGACGCTCCCCACAAACCTTATTGCAACTATTGGCCAATTTTTTATGTCCATGCTGTCGGAAATAGTTCACCGCGGAGCTTTTGAACAAGCTTATGCTGGTTTTTGCAAGTATTGTGATGCTCTTCACAGGTATCGTATTTATTACCGCCGAACTAAATTCAAAGTTTCTATACTTACAACGTGATGGCTTCATTTCAGGTCGAAAAATAGTCAGCTTATTCAACTCTCCCGCGACTGGATTGAAGAGTTGTTACTGATAGCCAGCGGAAAATCGGCAGTAAGCGTTACCGCGACGCGCAGAAGCGCCGGGTTGCCCTTCATGCTCCAGGTACGTACAAGATAAGAATTTTCATGTTGGTCACGATCTAAGTTTTTATTAACGGTGTCCACGGATTTTGTAGGCGTTATTAGCTCCCTGCGCAGTGGATGATAAAGATGTTATCACCTTTAACCGGAACATCATGAAAAGGTTATTAAATCTGGCTAATTGGGCAGAAGACCCGATTGTCACGGTTCACAGTTTAAACATTTTACGAGCCCTCTATCGCGATTCCCGATTTGTTGAAGCCGTTATGCCTTATGTGACCGACGGCGTAGAATTGGCTATCAGGGGCTTTGCCGATTCGGAGTGGGCGGTACGGAACTCTTCGACCCTCTTATTCGCAGCCTTAATGACGCGCATATTCGGAGTGAAAAGAGACAAGGACGAAAACTCCAGAAAGAATCGTTTGTGCATACGACTCTTTTCCTTACGATACCCAGAGTTGCTCCCCTTTCTATTGAAGCAACTGCAATCCAGTGTTTCGTACTTGGTAGCAGGAAAGGATGAACAAGCGCTGCAACCTGCCTTGTATCCCGTCCTGCTTATTTTAGAGAGACTTACACCAGACGTTGGTGATTTGCAGTCGACGGTTCAGGTAAATGAAAACTGAACCGGTTGTATAGCGATTAGGGTTCATCACGGTTGTACGCATTAGATCAACGAGTTCATTTGTCAGCTGAAGGATTGCTGTCGTAGTCCAGTGTGGAAAATCAGAGTTGGGGCTGCGACAGCCCTGACTTCGATTGTACGACCTGATCTGCTGGGACATCTCCTAAATAACTTGCTGCGAAGTTTGCTGGACTTCAAAAATCACCAAAACGCTCTTCATGGAACATTACTGCAGGTAATTCTGCCCCTGTCTATTTTCTTGAAAATGGAACGCTTCATAATAAGATAGGTTTCTGTCCTCTGTTGCGTGGAACTACAAAACAAGTATTATTTACATGCTAAAAAATGTTTCGAAAGTTGGATACTTGTTGTTTCATTTTGTTTTTATTTTGCAGGTGTACTTTTTTATTATTTTGTTTTGTATTTTAGATTAAAGCCGTGTTACAATTATATGAAAACGTCCACGAGCGGATACAGCAGGAGATAAAAGACGTTTTGGCGAAACACACTTCTGTGCTCTGGGGTGGTGACCTGAAAAGAGACGCGTTTCCCCCTGTCCGAGCTGTCATCATGGAAATATTCACCATTGTGGCTAAAGTCATGTATTATAAATTTAATATCAACGACGATCCATGCCCCCTTCGTTGCAATCGACTAGTTGTGTTGTATACCGCTATGGGAAAGAATTGTCTTCCCGGTGATCCAGTGTCTTCCTCGAAAGCGGTAGAAGCCTGGTACACAATGCAGCGGCCTTTTCATGTCACTAATGATGAACCTTTCGTACCCATGCTAATGCGACACCCAATTTATGAAGTACGCTTAGCGTCACTAGTAGATTTGTCGGAAAGAAAAAGTAACCTCAAATCTAAACTGGTCGCGGAAGCCATAAGGGATATGGTATGCGAAGAAACCCATCCCGAAGTTCTTGCACTGTTATTAGGGGTGTACTCTAATGTCATGCAATCCCCAAGACAAAAATTTGAAGAAAGTCGTGAACTTGTGCTGACTTTGTTAGCAATGTTGAGGTGCAATTCAAATGCAAATCTTCGCTCTGCTGTGGTAGGAACAACCACGTCCATTATTTCGGGTCTATATAGCCAAGCAACTGAACTTGCTTTCTCGTGGGCGAAAGAAATGTTTGTGCTCAGTACTGGGGATTGCGAAGCGGTGGAAGTCCGTTTGGCCGTGGCGCATGCGCTTCGAAACTTTTCGGAACTCAGAAATACTTCGGGTAAAGCTACAGTTTTGTAAAACTATTTCTTTCATATGCTTTTAATCTTTTGAGCTTTTTTTGGATATTTTACATAATATTGCCGCTTGGCGTTCACATGTGTATAATTCGAACCCCCGTATTGTTTTTCTTTTCCAGTTTATGGACATCATACAACCTGTTTACTCTTCTTGACGTTGTTCAATTTACTCCTGGACCCGGAGTTCGCCGTCCGTGAAGCAGCTCTAGAGATCGTGGCTGCTTTGGTTGGCCATACAAATCTGAATCATGTAACGTCATTCCGAATGGCTGTGCGACTCTTTCTGGATTTGGCCGCAAAGGCGCAAGAAAATGTCGGAGTTTATTTGCTTAGTTTGATAAGTACTGTACTGTCAGCGGACAGTGAGGAAGACTGTGAAGTAAGTGATGAATGTTTTCTTAGTGTAAGTAATCTTATTCTTTTCCACCTTTTACATAGGAACTAAGCCTTGTATTCAGTAAAGGGGAGGAGAACAGTTATCGTGAGCCTCGCCTGGTGGCTGATGTGGTTTTGCAACAAGTTTTGGCAGTGAACATATCGTTGACAACTACGTCATGTGGGTCTCTCAACGTCGTCGATACAATAATAGGAAAAGGGAGCAAAGTCCTTCAGCCAAGTGTAAGCGTTCATTTCGGCCAAATTTTGTTTCAGAATTGCAGCATCCAAACACTAAGGGATTTAGTGCAAAGCAAATCGAATATTCAAATGGTTGATATTGTTCGTTGTTTACGGACTCGTCTAGACGAGTTGAGTAATGCAGTTAGTCAAATTGACTATGAGAAGACACAAAGCGTAGAAGCACATTGCTGCAGCCAAATTTTGGCCATAATCAAACCTATGTGCCCAGTTTGCGATTAACATATGCAAAATGTTAAAACGTACGCAATGCAATACACAAATAATACGATACATCGAGCCGTATGGCTCGTAGCTTTGCAACTGTTTAACCGTGTGAGCATTCCAGAAACAGAGCCAAACTGCTGCGCAAATTGTTATTTTTATTTTTCAATCAAAATACCGTCGTAGGCGTCACCCATTGACGGCCACTTTTAATAAGATTAAATTTTATACAAGTCGATTGTGTTTGTATTGTACTATTGGACATGACTTATAGTGGTAATTTCCACCTCTGTAATTAAGTAAAAAAGGGTAATTAAAATAATCGCATGTTTTTCCTCTTGGGAAAAGAACTTGCTGTTATTACAGGCCATCAAAGTCCATAATTATTTTATATTAGTTCAAAATTGACGACTCCTAGATGATTTCGCTAGTTCTTGTGCAACGCCCAGATTTGAATGCACAAATGTCCAATAGCACAGTATGTATTTGAAGAGTCCCATTTAGTTTGCATTACGTAAAGTAGGTTTATTTGATAGTTACATATTACACATTAGCAATATAATATGTACAGTTATAGCAATTGTGGAAATATTACAGTATATCGAGATTCAAAACGGGTAGGTTTACCCTAGAACACTTTCGTGGTTAAATGCAAGTTTCTGGCTTTAAGAACCTATCAGTGAACGAATAGGGCTAGTAGTGTACATGACGTCATATCTTTATCAAAGTTGCGCGGCGTTCGTTGTAGTAGTTTGAAGTCGGTTTTACCCAAAATTTCATTTTAGAATCGCAATTCATTGCCAGCTACTGGATTGCTCCCACCTGTCATGCACACGCAACCATAGCGGAAGTGTTCCGTCGTTTCCTTATGTTCGATTTTGTCATAGACTGACATACGAGCGTAGATTTGCTTGCAGGAGCGATGAGGTCCTTTGCAGTTTCCACAGCCGATACAGACGACCTCCAGAATACTTTCAGGAAAACGGTCGTGTTTCGTGTTTAACTTTTCGATGAAAGGACAGCTAGCTCTCAATCCAAGTTGGCTGTTGAAGTGAATCTCCATCGGTTGGATACCACGACTGCAATTGGAAAGGTCGCGCTCTTCGCGGTGTTGTTTCGCATTTGCCGATTTGTTGCTTGCTTCGATGTAAGGAGTTACTGGAATCTCGGTCGTGGAAAACACCTCGGTAGTTACCGCTGCTGCTTCGTAGTCGTAGGTCTCCGGAGTAGGTTCAATATCGGAAAGCGGTTGCGATGGGGAGGGTAACATTGACACTAGACTCAAATGCAACACAAGTTGCAAGATAATGGTTTGTGCCGCCAGTTTAAAAAACATTTTGACTTAAAAGTACGTTTCGAAATATTTAAATAAACGCTGGCTTGAACTTTAGATTATAGTTCCAATTGTTGTGACTTGAACACTGACAATATTTGGAGAAGAGGAACACTATTTATATGAAATCTGCATAGCAAGTGTAAAAGGCCCAGAAATTTGAATTCCCCTTTTATTGAGCTGCAGGACAAGTTCGGGACATTTTTTGGGGAGAGCGCGGTATCTGTTGTCGGATGCAGCTTCATCATTTAACTCGAAAATAGGAAATATGCCATAGGGTTTGTGTAGCCCATAGGCTCGAGTTTCTGTGCAATCGTCGGACAATTCATCACAGGCAGGCACAGGCAGGTTCTTTCATAATGATGTCATAATAGCCTGTAGGCCAGGTTTTCATTATGTCGCAATACACTATTTAAACGAAAAAAATGTATGTAAAAATGCGGTTTGTTATATGCGGGAATGTTTCGTATAGGAAGTACTGACATTTCTGTGTTGCGGCGGACTTCCGATCAGGACGTGCGATTAATGTGAAGTCGAACGTCAACGTTTGTACTTGTTTTCTCATTTTTGTTCCCTTTTCCTATCTTTCCTTGTTACTATTTTAAGCCAACAGGAATTGTAGAGACGGATTTGAGTTTAATTATAGAGCCAGCAGAAATTGGGAGCGTGAAGAGAGATTACCTCTGGGCAAGGTAAGAACAATAGGAGTAAGGCTTTTGGGGATATTACGTTTCAGATAGGGGAATTATTCGAGAAACAAGAGCTGTGACAATTAGGCCTATCCTAAGTTTGGCTTGATAAGGGGAAACCCATTTTACCTTCAAATGTCAAACGATTTTCTTTACCGACCAAAGCGTATCAGATTCCCGTCTTTTTGCTTCCCTTAACCCAGAATGCAGTTATCTTGTAACAGAAGTCTTTATTTGAGACCTGGGTTGTCCCGACGCTTCCTCGGATGGAGGAAACCTTAAGCTAAAATACTGAAAGCCCTTCAGAGAGCAGTCACCAAATATTTTTTTACTTTCGTGTCATCCTAGTTTTCATTTTCGACAAAGGGAAACTCCCTTCTTATGAGACAATGGTCAAGTTCAGGATTCCCTGAATTATAACCGCAATATGTTGTCGGGTCCCCTTGTTCCAAGATTATGTGTGTGTGGCTGTCTAATTTTGAAGTATCATTCGGAATCCTTCGGTATGTTCGACTTGTCTTTGTTAATTGGAGACTGTTGCTCAAATAATTAAAGAAATGTCCCGAGAAGAGTTCGGTCAATCAAAACGCGAGGCAATAGAAAAAACAGTTATAACTTATGAGCTACTGCACATATCTGTGAGCTGAGAAAAAAATAATGAAGTAATAATAACGCAGAATGCCGGTGAAAAGGCTCTCTCATAGGAGAACAAAGATCAAACAAAATAGACTACTAATATGGGTCGAATTTGGCTATTCTGTGGAAGTGCGCGCTTTTTCCACTGGTTGTGTTAATTTTTAACGCACACATTTTTACAGATAGTTTATACTTATGGCACGTGTTCTAGAACAATGTATTAGCAACGTAGGCACCGGTGTTTTAAAACAAGTTTACATGAGGCACAAAAAGCCCCACAGCGATACTCTTCTGTAATAAAAGCATTCTGTAATAGAAATTATGAATTCGATAAAAATGCCGTTTAAACGGCTCCTATATGGTAGACCTTATACCCGTCAACTTCCGTCTGTCACATAATTATCATAAATACATAATTTCACATAACACTTGTTGCATCCCAAAGCTAAAAGTTTTGCGAGTCAATAAGAAACAATGCATTCTTCATACGTCCCGATTTATTTATCACAACTGTTTGGTTTGGGAGATTTATTTACACAGCATTCAAGCGCGTTACAATCAATATTCTAAGCATCTGGTCAAAACTGGTGCATGCTGCCAAACCTAATTTGTCATTGTTCCAAGTGAATGAGGTAATAGGCTGAGGAGCTATTCCGACTTCCTGTAGCAGGTTTAAAGTACCCATCACGCCGGATCGAGTACCGTCTTTTTGATCAGCGTAACGCTTTTCAGGATATTTGCTGCGAGAAAACAAACGAAATTAATTCCTCACTAAAAGAAAATTATATACAAGTTTTACTATTGCCACAAGCTGATTGATCCGTTGCCCCCACAAGTTGCAAAAAGATCCCGATTTTGGGGCAGATGCCTTCCAGTCCATACGGTTGAATTGTGCGCCTAGGGGAATCGCAATATAGTAGTTCAACAATTTTGAAATACTGTGACTGACCTTTTGTTTCAAAGAGGCAAAACCAGACTTAGGATTCCGTGTTCTCATATCGAATACATGGCAACCAGAATGGAGGGTACAAGCTAACAGCTTATTCATTTCGATGTCCTTACGGTCAAACTCCAAGCTGCAGACACCTTGACCAACATTCGTTTCCCATTCCACTTTCATTTGGGCTAAATTAAACATTTTGATGTCGCCGTTGTCGTATCCCGCGCAAACCATTCGTGAGGCATCCTCATGTGAATTACCTTGTGAAATGCGTAATCATTTTTATTTTTTATTTTTGTATCAAAAAGCTTTACCAAAAGCTACATTCCAACAATCGTATCGCTGCTCGCCTGGTGAAGGTTCCATTACAGCTACCGGTTTTTCTTTCACGCGTATGTCCCATACTTTCACTGATCCTTTGGAAAAGTAAGAATTAATACAATCTCCACTTTTCCTGATTTGATATTACCATCTCTTCCTCCCGTTACAAGCTGAGAACTACTTTTGCCCAAGGTTCCGCCAATTCCATCAAGAGCGTTGATAATTTCATGGTGTGCGTTTGTAGAATAGACTGGACTAGATGTGTTCTCCAAATCCCTAATAAACTCGCGTGAGCAAGAGATTAAGACAAATTACACATATTTGCGGACGGCTACCAGAGCTCCAATTTTCCTTGGAAATCCCCCGTAGCTAAATGACGGTCTTCCAGGGAAGACGCAGCGAACGTTCCGCATTTAAAAGCTGAAGGTTTTTCTACCTATCAAATAAACAGTCAATTATTTCTATCTTTAAAACGGCAATATCAACAAGGCTTACCTCATGAAGAACTTTAAGAGACCCCTTTGAAAGTTCGTACACTTTAAGGATTCCAGTTCCTTTAGGTAAACTTCCCAAAACTATCAAACGTGCCGAGGACGGAACCCACTGTACGTCGAACATCGTAAAGTTTTCACTTTGTTCGATATACGAAACGATTTGCGGTTGCTCCATGATTTTTTGACGTCTTAATGATTAAGAAATTTCTAAAGCCGGTTGATTAAACCTTTTATCGATCAAACTTTCGGCGCGCTTTTGTCTGGCAACCAAACATCAATCCTAATTCCCCGATGATGCTAAATATGGTCCTAGGAACTCCAATCTTACTCCTGCATATGCCGACGGTTTTCTCACAGGACCGAAATTAGCGGTTAAGTTTTGCCTTGTTCCCTGCAGGTGACAGCTGTGGAGAGTAAACAAAGCGGCGTTCTTGGTTGGAATGTTTTGTTATTGTTCTCGTTTTGCATTTAATGCGCTACCTTTGACTGCTTTTTAACGCAGTTGACCATGAACATCTCATAACAATATTGTCTGTGATATGCAAGTGGCAGAACCAGTTTATTGTACCCTTTCTTTCTGCCACCTTACGTGTCTCTTTACGAGAGTAAGTTTTGTAAATATCCAAGGTGACCCAAAAGCAAACGTTTTAACTGTTTAATCCAAGGCAAGTCGTTCAGCTAATTTTTTATTGTTTAAGGATACTTACGCACATATCCTGAAAGGTTTTCTGGCAGGATTAAGATCATAGCTGTATTGAATTAAACTGCCTATCGTGAAAACTGCAATTATACAGGAAGCTCACGCGGTTTATAACATCATGTGTGTAACTTCTTACATGAGAAAATATTACATTGTAACAATTCTTTATTTATTCTCTTCAGGTACACAAGAAGTTGGAAATTATATTAGCAATCTGATAGATTCTTGTTTGTAAAGGGCTAACGGGGTACTTTTCGGTTATCCCCCCCCTCGATTTTATTTTTATACAAGCTTTCAGAATTTTGGTTTTTGACACTAATTTACGTGACATTACCATGTTTACGTGACACTAACATGTGGATAGTTACACTCGTTCCTTTTAGAAGAAAAATATAGCATACTGACCCTAACCTAACCTAACTCAACCTAACCTAAATTAACCTAACTCCACCTTGGTTAGGTTAGGTTAGGTTGAGTTAGGTTAGGTTAGGTTAGGTTGAATTGGGTTTGCTAATATGAAATATACTTACTTTATAAGAAGAATTTATAGAATATACTTTCTATAAGTACCTGTATACACGTGGCGCTCGCAGTAAAAGTGGTTATTTTTGCAAAATTCAGTGAATACGGTTAAAAATCGCAAAATAGAATTAACTGTAGTTAGATTTGACTATGTAGAGTGGATTAGTGTCAAAAACCAGGATTCTGAAAGCTTGTATAAAAAGAAAATCGGGGGGGGGGGTATAACCGAAAAGTACCGCTAACGGGCTTCAGAATTATTATGGAAGGTTGCTCTGAGAGATTGCGTTGTTTATAAGCCGTAGAAGCGTTTCTGTAAACGTTTAAAACGAGTCTTAAAACAAGAAAATAGGAATACAAAAGTGGGATGCAATTCGATGACAGGAACTCTCAAAGGAACATTCCAGTCAAGTCATGTCAGAAGGACTTTTTTAAAAATTGACTTAAACACGTGCACATTTGATTTCGGATTATCTTTATACTTATGTAGGATTTTGAGTAACTTATTTTTTATATAGTTAACGGTTATATAGAAATTCTTGACGTATCATGACGGTCAAAGTATCAACGAACAACGTTCTGAGATGGTTGCTTCGCAAAAAGCTTCTTCCTTTGGCGATCGGTTTATTCGTGGTAGCAACATTCCTTATGCAAAGACAATCCAAAGAAAGTTGCCAAGAGAAAAAAGCTCATACAAAGACTTATGTGGCGTTTGGCAGGAAGGTAAAAACTTTCCGATGCCTTTACCGCGTACGGAAACCTTGTCTTTTGTTTAGCTTGATTCTGGTTACCTGGATCACGTTTATGAAGTGTTGGAGGAAAACGGGTACAGCAGAGTCGGATTTTTCAGTGATTGGGATTTGCTTTGGGCCCACGATTATCCCTTTAAAGCTCTCAAAGATGAGTTACTTAAGCTCAAACCTCATCAGAAGGTAATTCAGAATTCAATGAAATTTTTGAGTTTTAGCTTCCCCTCTCCTTTAACTACAATAGGTGAACCATTTCCCGGGTTCTGGTTATATCACTAACAAAGCCAACTTAGCCGTTTCGGATTTGCCCCATGTGCCAAAAGCGTTCAAAATGCCTTTCCAGAAAAACGACTTGTTAAACTACGTAAGTAGTCTATGTATCATTTATCAATTTTTGTGTGAAAGTATTTTAGTCGGTCATTTAAATTTTATTGTGAATTTAGGTTAAGCAAAACCCAAACCGAATGTTTGTACAGAAAAGCAACAACCATCGTGGCATTCGATTCCAAAAGCTAGATGACATAAATCTAGATGTTCCGGGCACTTTTATCCAAGAATTCGTCCACAATCCTCTTTTAATCGATGGTCACAAATTCGACATTGGCGTCTATACAATCATAACCTCTATTAATCCAATGAGAGCCTATATTCACGCCGGAGAAATATTGTTCAGGTATTTAACTAGTCAGAGTTATCATTTTCCGTATAAACTTTGGTGTGTTAGGTTTTGCCCGGAGCCCTACCATCCGTTTAATGCTTCTAGCGTTGATAAGTATGTCGTTGGGGATGATTATCTACCCTTATGGGAAGTCCCTAGCTTACAGCGTTATTATACAGAGATGGGTTACGGTATGAAAGAATCTTTTAATGCTCACATGCGATCTATAGGTAAATTATATCAATTCTGACTTTTCAAATCTAACACAGATTCCTTTATCGTAGGGAAAGATCCTAGCTTAGTTTGGAACAAAATTCAAGAGTGTATCCGAGCCGTTTTACTTAGTCGCGAAACTGCGCTAATTGCGGCTACCTCCAAGTTTCCCTCCTTTCGTAATTTCTTTGAACTTATGCGTTTTGATTTCGTTGTAGACGAAGATCTGAATGTATACTTAATGGAGGTATAGTACGAAAATCCACTTATGAATCACCTAATATCGTACTAATGATCTTCGTGGGCAGGCGAACATGTCACCAAATCTGTCTTCGCATCACTTTCCACCCAATCGCATCATATACGAGCAAGTCTTGTACAGTCTGTTTAGTCTTGTTGGTGTTATACGCAGAACCTGGCGAAAAGACCTTACGGAGGCGTAAGCGACGTTGAAAAGAAAAGCTAAACATTCTCTATATTTAGAAACTATTTTAGTTGGGAAGACCAGCCCGAAGTTGCATACAAGGATTTGGCCGTGTTTGCCGAAAAGTGTAGGAGTGCTGCGTGCTCCAATTGCAGCGCTGAACCGGCTTGTGGAGTATGCAAAACATGCTTGTCGTTAGCGAACGTGAGCGTACTTCGAGACGCCTTCTTAGAGCATGTCAGTCGCCACACTTGCAAACGACTCATTCCGCCACCCATGGTATATTGTCGAAAGTATACTCATTTGCTGTTGTATCTAACTCCTTTTCTTTTTCCTTTAAAAACATGCAGACGTCCGAAGAAGCGAGTCATGATCTAGATTTAACCGGATTAACCGAAGAAAATCGTTTGATGTATGAATGGTTTCGTGGGAAGTGCATGCTAGATTCCACTTGGTGCGCTTAAGCCATCCAGTGACTTTTTACGCGATTCTAAAGAGATAATATTATTCTGGGAACTTTAACTATGTGCAACACGTCCGTCCAATTGAATACTCCCAAAAGTTTTAATACAACAGGTTTTGTTACATTAGATGTAACCTTGTCGTAACATGTTGAAAGAGTCGTTACAAAAGCATCAGACATCGCAATTAATTTCTTTT
The DNA here is from genome assembly GCA_020615345.1 of Triops cancriformis. Lineage (NCBI taxonomy): Eukaryota > Metazoa > Arthropoda > Branchiopoda > Notostraca > Triopsidae > Triops > Triops cancriformis. The sequence goes on along the minus strand of JAHZNP010000024.1, from coordinate 92,852 downwards.
TTTAGCATTCGAATTCTTAGGAATGTAATCTGGGGAAATTTTATTGCGCAAGGTTTCGCACGCCAGGAACTCATGAATTGGAACACTGTTTTGGCGCCTTCTCGGAAGTTTCCGTTTGATCTCGGGAGATGGCACTACGAAATGCTTTTGGGTTTGACAAATATGGAGTAGGCGTGTGCTTTTGGTGTTTTTAGTGAGCTGTGCACCTTTCCAGGAAATACATTAAATTACTGAATTTCCAGTGTGCCTTGGCTGGACTGTGATTTATACAAGCTTCACACCGTGCCTTTATACCATAAAAGACATGAGTGGCGTCAAGGCTAACCCAGGTAAACTGTCCTAAAACCTTAGTAGTGGACTTTGTGCTAGCGAAGACAAACTTGAACCCCCCCCCCCACCGCCTCCACCTAACGCTGCTCGACACTTTTTGCTTGTCCTGCACTACCGTCTGTGCTTCAGTTTCCGCGCTGTGCACCTATCTTGTTGTCGCCTTTGCCGGACGGTCTTGGACGGATATTTTAAAAAAGGTTTTCTTGATTTACTTGCAGGATTTACCAGTGGAACAAATTTAAGTGACGTGCGTAAGTATCCTTTCCTCCACCAACTGTAACCAGCCAGTGCGAATCGTGCAGACCTTAAAATTTTTCTTCTTCGTATGGTGTGGGCCTTAGTTGACGTGATTGTGGCAGATTCTGAAACGGGACCAGGCTCCACAATGGCGGGTTTTCCGAATAGCATGACGTACGCGAGTCCCCAGCCAGCTCCCGCTCGACCAGTGATGGAATCTCGGAGTGTCGTGTCGAATTCTTCGTCTGCCAATGCCATTCCTGACTTGGAAGCCAAGCGACGGGCGTATGTGAAAATTTTGGAGCAACCTGCCTCCAAAGCTTTGCGATTCCGCTACGAATGCGAAGGGCGCTCAGCTGGCAGTATTCCGGGCTCCAATAGCACGACAGATAACAAGAGTTTCCCAGCTGTCCAAGTACGTTTCTTTGATTAGGTTAGGTTACCATATTCCAGCTCCGTTTTTGACATCGTATTGACGGCAAAAGAAGTATAATCTCTCAAGTCTGTTGACTTAGCCTACTTGACGTAACGCTCCTTACCAAGTCTTGATTCTTGAAAACGGTCTCGGTCGTTAGAAACGGACGGCTCTTTCAATTTCTCGGTTTTATTGCTCGCTGCTCTTCCTGGAAGCAGAGATGTTTTCGAGGGATCTTGTGTGTTGCAATGAACCGAGCTGTTTCGCTGTTATGTGACGTAGCGTTGTTTGGGAGCGTTTGGGTTTAAGCCTTGCATTTGCTGGAGGAGGAAGGTCAGGCGAATAAAAACAATTCTTTTTGACCGGACAGGTAGTGGGATACCGAGGAAAGGCTGTTGTTGTGGTTTCGTGTGTGACCAAAGACCCTCCGTATCGTCCGCACCCTCACAGTTTGGTCGGCAAGGAAGGGTGCAATAAGGGTGTTTGCACCATGCATATCAACAATGAAAATATGGTATGCACCTTCTCCAATCTGGGTATCCAGTGCGTGAAAAAGAAAGGAATCGACGACGCTTTGCGACAACGAGAAGAAGTCCGTGTGGATCCGTTCAAAAGTAGGTCATAGAGGCTTTGCTTTGGGAGCCGAGATGTCTTAATCATGTCTTTGTCGTCCGTAACCTTGGGAAAGTTTTAAGAAACTACCCCTTTTTTTATCCTAAAGCGCGGGTATGGCGTCACATTGCACGATGGTTATCACTTTACTTCAGTTTTGGCAAAGTTATCTTGCACTTAATGAACCTTGAGATAAAATCAAGCGGCTACCGAACACTTTTGGTTGCTTTAGAAAACTGGCAAGTGGCGTTCGTGTTTGTTCATTCGGTCGAGTAGGGTTTCCGATTCTGGTAGCTTTTGGCGGGAAAAATTTAACGCGCATCTCAGTGAACCGGATGTTGTGGGAAACGCAGACGCTGGGCAGCGGCATCGTTAAGTGAGAGAAAGTTGTGGGTTTTTCCAAAGTTGGGGGAAGGTTTACTTTTGCAAGTTTCCCAAGGTTGGACGCACGAGGAGGACTTTAGAGAGTGTTGAGTGAACATTGTTTCAAATCCCGTTTTGCCATTCATAAAAGCTAAATTCTTTTTGTGTCTTCAACAGCGGGATTTGGTCATCGTAATCAGCCGCAAAGTATAGATTTGAACGCTGTGAGACTGTGTTTCCAAGTCTTTTTAGAAGGAGCACAAAAGGACCGTTTCACGTTTCCCCTGAAACCAGTCGTATCGGATCCGATATATGATAAAAGTAAGGCACTGGTTGGGAAGTCAGTGGTGTTTGGGGTGTTATCTTTCTAATCTTGTGCTTACTACCGTAGAGGCAATGTGCGATTTGAACATTTGTAAACTGAGTGACTGTACCAGCCCAGTGTCTGGAGGCAAAGACGTAATTTTATTGTGCGACAAGGTCACCAAAGGTAAAGAAAAAGAATCCTTTATTTATTTTTTTATAAATAGAAAGAATATCTTTACCATTGTTATTGTTGACATGGTACTGTTGCGTACTATAAGCATCCATTTCTCAATATTTTAGATGACATCCAGGTTCGATTTTATGAAGAAAATGAAGGACACATAGTATGGGAAGGATTCGGGGACTTCCAATCCTCGGACGTGCACAAACAGGTGGCAATTTCATTCAGGACACCGCGCTACAAAAACTTGGATGTAAGTTTGAACGAGGATTTCCGCCTTTCTTGGGTTTCAGTGTGCCAAGCACATCCGGTTACTCTGTACTAAGAATCCGGGCTCAGTGACGAAATATTCTTGACGCATTCCGCAATGCTTCCATAGATTATTTAGATCCAGAAATGGGTTTCATATTTTCGTAAAAGCGTTTATTTTATTAAATTTTTTCCTCTTTTTTGCGAATATCGGATTGCGAGCATATTAAACCCATTTACACATTTTATAGTTTATTAAATTATTGACAAACATAAGCCTCCTAATTAAGCTTCCTAGAGAGTAGATTCAGTTTCCTAACCTTTAAGAGTCTTTTTCAGCATTTCTAAATATTTTTTGTGTGTCTTTCTCCGACCAAAGAAAGAAATAAGTTTTTAAAATGTTTATTTTGCGTAAGGAGTGCAGTCGTCCTTTCGGTTGCTACATTTCCTCTGTAATAGTTCACTAAAATCTTATCTAGTATCTCCTGACTGTATTCTTTAAGTGAACATAACATTTCGTTTGAAAAGCATAGTTTTACTCATAACGTGTTATGTCTCTTTTAGATACCAGGACCCGTTTCCACGTGCATCCAGTTGGTACGCCCATCCGATAAAGCTGCTAGTGAGCCCCGCCCCTTTCAGTATTTACCTTTGGATTCAGGTATGGAGCCAGGCAAGCGCCTTCACCCTCATTTTGATCTATTTTGCCGCATCTTGGCAATGGACGCAGCCTGTTTGGCCCGGGACGTCTGGCAAAGCCACGCCCCCGCACCTGATACCATTGTACCCTCCAGTAAAGATGCGTCCACTACTACGCGGTGTCTATCTGTAAGCGTGAGTGACGCGGAGGTGCAAACCTCCCTACCCGATGTGCCTCTAGCTAAAGTTGAAGCTCAGGTCGTGCCCTGTGAGCCTCCCAAACCAGTTTCCGAGCCTGTGTTAGCTTCCGCAGAACCATTAGTATGCGTCGAGCCCGTAGCCTCCGTCGAACCAGTAGCTTCCATCGAACCAATAGCGGTTGCAAAACCAGCGGAAGCGACGACAGAAACTGTAGGAGGCCAGATTGTCAAAGACGAAGCAGATAAGGAAGAAAGTATTGATAAAGAGGCATTGAAGTCCGATATGAACTCGAGCGCCGTACGCTTAGCCTCTGCTTTCGCCGCTTATGCGGTGATCCGCAAAGAGCGGCAGGCACAAGTCAATAGGTCCTCTTTGTCCACCATTTATTCCGAGAGCAACGAACCGCGCTTTAGCACCGTGTCTTCCGAAGACTTGAATTCGCGCCTTTCGGCCGCGCTCTCAGACGTCTCCGAGGTCAGTAGCTTGTACTCGGAAGACACGCTAGTCGACTCCTGCAACTCAAGACTGAGTTTAGCTTCGTCGAGTCACACCTTAAACGACGAACTCGGCGACGGCGGGTCGGACTGTGGCGATTCCTTCACGGAATCGACCCCCTTAGGCAGTGACGACGACGAGGACTCGGAGACTGCGAGTGTCGATACGATAGAACGGCAGCTTCAGAAGTTGCAAACCATGAGCGTAGATGCGGATCCTAACGACTTTCAGACTTACTCCAGTTTCCAGCTCGCCATGAAAAACCCAGTGCTCGAATTGAAAAATTCGCGCGCTGCCGACATTAGCAATAACGCGGACGAGCTAGATCAAGTCTACGACGATCCCGATAATCCGGCCGTACCGGACGATCCTTGGGACGAGAGACAACCAGCTCTACCGCCGAGAATCACGTCAGTACGTGTACGAGACGATGACGTCATCGTTATTCCTCCCTTGCCGCCTCGCCGGTTCAAAAGAATGTATCAGCCCCTGCCAGCTCCGCCTCCCAAAGAGGCGACGGGGCTGAAAACAGCCTTGAATGCTATTAAACAAACGTTCAAGCGTAATAACGCGGTAACCAATAGCAAAAGTTCGCCTCAAGCTAGTCCTCGCTTAGATCGCGCGAAAATCATTGACGCGTACGAGTCTGATAGCCATCCGCCTATGTTTTTTGAGGAAAAAGAGAGCGTTGTGACGTCAAAGGATGAAGCCTTGCATGATCAGGGCGTGGCAATCGAATTACGCGATGAGGTTGATAAGGAAGAACCTGTGGAGTTGAGCGAAGCCGAGAATTTTGCACTGTATGCGCGATTCGCGCCTCTGGCCACGGCTTCCGAGTTTGACGATTCCGAAACCATGTCTATGTTGTATGCAGATTTGAAGGGTTTGAAAGATGAAACGGCAAACCGCCGTTGATGGGCGGTGGAGAGCACAGGATTATTGTTGGAAATTTGTAGGATGCAAACAGTCAATTGTCCCAAAGAACAGGTGTTAAGTCTGACGGTTTTTTCTAGCAGACGCGGAAGTACTCAAGCGCAAACGCTTGCGATTGGCTGATAGTAATAATTCGCGATTAGCTGCCTACATCCGCGATAGTGCATTAGAGAGTGAGTATCGTGTACCTTTCGTCGATGTTGTCTTTCTTTTCTGCTTTATTGTTTGCCTCGGTGGCGGTTTTCGGGAATTAGGCTTCATTTCATCGGGTTTCATAACATTGTCGTTGCGTTAGGACTTGCAAGGCTCTTTTATGGTATTCAAAGTCGAAACCATTTTATTTTTGTGCTGTGTCTTTTAGAGTTCGCGAGTGGAATCAGTAACGGATAATTTAGGTTGTGACCCCCTCCTAGTCAATGTGTTCAGCTTTCAATGATGTATTTGGCTTAAAGACTTGTCTTTTCAAAACTAATAAATATTCAAGGCAAATGTAAGATCTTGTGGGGGGGGAGGGCAGACAATTGGGGGAAGAATTTTTAGCTTCTGGGAAAATTCGCGGGAGTTGATCAGGTGAGCCGCATGGTGTGGAGAACCGCATTACAAAGTAGATTTGAAACTGTAAAGCTCGAGTACTAACGCAACGTGGCAGTAGTCAAATTGCATGCTACTACCGACTTAACCTTTTAAGATAGTTTGCATTCATAATTTCTCTTGCGCTTGTGTGATATTCCTTTTTACTAATACTTTTGGATAGGCCAACGATTAGCAGCCACGGCGTCATCGTGCAACGATTTCAACTTGTTGGCTGCTTCTCGACCTGTTTTGCGGCCCTCAGTCCGGCCCAAAGTTAAACAGGAACCCATAGGTAAGGAAAAAGCTAGTTTGTTAAAGCTCCGTCGCACTTAACCTTCCTGTAGGCGAATTACGTGCCAAGGGGTTCAGGTGACCTCGCAAAAACTGGTCCATATTTTATCCTAAATCCTCGATAGTAAAGTATTAAGCATAATTTTATAAATAATAGAAAAACAAGACATTAGACTCCTCGTATCTTAATATTGGTTAAGCACATAATGAGTTAGATTGTAAATGTAAGACAATGCAATGTAAGACAATTTGTTATGTTATACTTCGGTTAATTGTATATTGCCTTGTCAGGTGCATATATAATTAAGCGGAATGCAGTGGATATGTAAAATTTGCAAAGAAAGTTAATTATTAAAAGGATTTCCAAATATCGGACCTCGAAGTAAAGTAGAGCGTTTTTTACAGTTTCACGGAAAACTATTTAAGATCGGGTAGTTTGTCTTCAATTAAACACCTGACCCATTCTTTTAAGCCCCGAGATATTATTAATCCGAGTGATAACCTCAAAATTAACTGTCGGGTGTTAATTCTTTTTCTCAAAAAGTAATAAAAAATGATCATGCTTTTTGGGGTCCAGTTACTGAAGTTTGTTCCCAAAAAGTTGAAATTAAACTCGCTTTTACTTATAAATGTACTAAGTAATAAAAAATAATAACACGCACAAGATATTCTGATTCCAAACTTTACTGTTGAGAATGTGTTCTAAAATATGGAACAGTTTTCGAGAAATTGGCGCTTAGCCTATGTAACACGTAATTCGTATATTTAATTAATGAATTTCTGTTGTATATTCAACACATAATTCTACGACAGGAGCATTAGTTGAACCGGGGTCTTAATTACAAAAGTTTCTCTATGTTGATAGTTGTGGTTGTGTCTGGCGTGGCGATAACCACCCTTAACCGGTTACAGTGCCAATTTTTGTCTCTCTCGCTTCTAATCTCACTAATTTTCCACGCAGATCATGTCGAAATGGGTGGAGCCTACTACATGGAGGGCGAAGCTTCCCCTAACACCTTACAGTCCAGCTACAACGCCATGAATCTGAAGCGATTCCCCATGAACCCTGCTCTCTCCCCGGGTGGTTCGGGCACGCCCCTCTTCGTGGCTCCTCCTACTCCCTCCATGCATTTACTCCCCCCTTCCCCAAACTACCCGATGAGTGTATCGCCTGCTTCGCTTCCTGCTTACGGTCTATCCCCAGGATCTTCAATGGCCCAGAGCCCAGGGAACCATAATAATTACAACATTCCTCTGTCACACAGCCCTTCCTACAACATTCCTGCCTCGCCGTATATCAACGATGGTGGCGCTAGCGGGATGGGTACGAGCATTATGGATTTGGATCGCCAATTTATTGAGCCCCAAGCAACGTTAGATTTGAACGAGCTGCCGTCCATTAACTTGCCGTTGAGCGAATCCAACTTAAGCTGCCTGGATTCTCACATGTTGGAAAACCTTTCACTCTTGGATGTAGGTACTGGAGTGAGAACGATGGCGGGTAGTACTGGAGCGGAACAGTCGGCGAGAAATGCGCAACATGACAACGTTCGACTGAAAGAAAACAACTACAATCAACAAGTCCCCACGACCTTCAGCATGGAGCTGACAGATTTATCCTTATCAGGCCTTTTGTCCTGCACGGAGTTGGACGGTGGCGACAGTATTTCGAGTACCATCAAAGAACTGGATGCGCTGAATGCAATGTCCGGCAAACCGTCTTAAATGCCCTATTGATTTTTCCCTTTTGTTTATAGGTTAACTTTTTTACTTTTGTGTGTAGTTTTGTACGGTCGTTAACGCTACTGCAAGCAGTAGGAGTCGACCTAGTGCTTTCAATAGGTCAGAAATTGCCTTGCCGAGCGAACCGCATACCCCAGCGAAACGTAACTCGTTGGACGTTGCTATGTAACTTATACCCGGTTTTCGAACGTCTTAGCTGCCTTTTGTACGCTTTTCGTATTGTGGGACATGTGGTTGATACTTTTTTTCTACTGACAAGTGCAATTTTTTATCATGGAGGGTTTTCGCGTTTATCTCGCAGCCAAAATTTGTTAACCAGTTCTTCCAAATTTTCTAACTGAGCGAAACATTGTGTATTTTACCAAGATGTGCCTTTACAAAAACATCCCAAGTAAGCGTGTTGTTAACGTTTGTTGAAACATTTTTTTTTGCAGAATATACACGTGTACATTGGTTATTGATGAAATGCCGGAGTTTATGAACGTAATAGTATTATTGAATTCCAGACTTGGTCAGTTCAGTACCATTAAAATTCATTCCGGGGACCGGGGGTAGTTAAGCCTGTATGATGTGAGACAACTTGTTCTTGTATTTCTCCGTAGACCGCTGGCGGGCTATCTGCATTCGTCGGCAGATCGAAGGAATGGCCTGATACGTTTTGTGAGGGTGAACGCTTAGTATGGCGTCCTCCATAATGGCCTCAAAATACCGCGGCAGTTGGTCGAAAACGTCTTCTTGGACCCTACATTAAATTAAAATAATCTCTGTTTCATTACATGTGATAGAGGATGTATGGGGCCGTTTGGACTTACACGGGTCTGACACTTTTTACGTCATGTATAAATTAAACTGTGGTCGGAAATTATACTCACTGGATACAAGTGTCCCGATTGTTAAATGAGCTATTTTTCGCTTAATAAAAACGAAACATAAGAGTAAATTATCAATAAAACCAGAAGCTCGTCAATTGTCCAATTTGTCCTAGTGGTCGGACCAATGGTACACGTGGCTCTTCACAAGGAAGTTAATCGATTAAAGTGTTATTCTTATCGTCTGATTTTTTATTTGTTATATTTATAAGTCGCATTACGTTGTTTTGTATTAATGGGAGTGTTGATATATTTATTATTTTCCGAAGTAGAATTGAAGTATCTACATATGGAATTCTGTTTAAATTACAGTTATTTTTCCTTCTTTTTTTTACAGTTAATACTATTCATTGCTCTTTGCTTTATATGCCTCATGCAAAACTACTCTAGAGAACTGTTCGCTAAACTTATCGTGTTGCTTTTATAACGCTTTACTTCGAAAAATAGAGCCCCTTTCGTAGAAGGAAAGCACCGTAATTCGATATATATTATTTTCTGACGTAATCTTTCTTTTTCCTCGTGATCCTTTTTCACGTCTAGTTCGCGCTGTTTACCGAGGCGATGATTCCTTACATATCCTAATTATACATATTCTACTAATACTTTTTGCCCAAATTGCCCTGGGTCCAAAGTGTTTCATGTCTCTTCTCACAGAGACGTTTAAAACATGTGTAGACTTTTAGATCAGAAAAAAAAGTACAAGCATACTTGGATGAAGTCTCTCCATCGTCCCATGTCCAATGGACATGTGCCCATTGCGTACCACCAAGTTCTTGGCGAAGACTAGATTGCAACCCTTGCAGCGCACCGTTAGTTACGCAGTCCATGGACATGCCAACGAGGCTTTCCACTCCTTCGTTTAAAGTAATGACTCGACCTACATAGTTCAGTCGTATTAAACATACCATGATAACATATTGGTACGCATAAAAGCCATTGCTAACCTTGGCGGCGTTTCAGCAATGGGATACAGGTGTGAATAGCTTGCAGTGGTCCGATCAGATTACTATGCAGGGAATGCAAACACTCGGACCAAGCCTGGCTCTCAAACCTTGTTTTAACGGATCCATGGGCTGCTACAGGCAAAACCAGTGCCCACAAACCTGGTCAAGGATATAACATGCACCGGAAAAAAAAGAACAAGAGAATTTTTAGTAGTTTCATTCCGGATTCGAGTACGCTGAACGGTAAAACTCCACACTAAAAAAAAAATAAGCGTATAAAGTTATGAAATTCTTTCCACGAGTTTATCCTTGAGCCCTTTTCTTATAGTAAAAACATACAATTGCATAGAAGGACCTTCTCACGGATTGTTTGCCGCTGTGGTTTTCAAACAAGCTCCCGCGGTTTGAAAGAATAGAGTTGAGTTTCAATAATGTCGTTGTCCTCTAGGAAAACTTTCTAATTATTCCATCAGTGTAGTGAACTGTCCAGTCAGCAGAATAGGAAATGGTCTTTGAGGGAAAGTGATATGCGTGTGTTGGAAGGGAGGAGCTCGCTTTTTTAAATGTGGGGGGAAAGGAAAAACAACAACGCCCAAATGAGTCTTTCTTCCCAGCAAATTGTTAAAGTCAGCGAAAGTTATTTTATGACGCCAGCGACATTTGTTGTAAAAGTTATTACCGAAAGTCTCTCACACATGATTTTCTCCTTTTTTTAATAATCGTAAGTACCTTTCTCCACGAGTGGAATACTTTCTTGAACCAGTTTGAATGCTGTAGCGGTGCCTGTTGTCGAATGATTGTTCCAGTTTATTAACTTAAATTTTGGTGATACGTCCGTATGTAACCGTAAAGCTAGCAAACTATTCGGATCGGTACAAGCAGCAATGACGCGTAATCCCATTTGATCCAGAAATTTGGCTATGTGGTAGCCGGGTAAGGAATCACAGTTTAGCACCAAGACAGTTTTAGCATCCACTTCGGTACGTGACCGGCACCGGAGATTACGACTCAAGTACATCACCAGTGCCATTACAACAAGTAGTAATAACAGCACTTGAATTGCACAAACAACCACCAGACCGGGATCCATGGTGCTCTTAGCAAAAGTTTGATACTAACAAGGAGAAAAGTTGCAAACGTACGCGTTTCACAGGCTGTCCATTCGCACAACTAAGAGATGAAAGGAGTGGTAGCTTTTTTTCACGAGACAACGCAGTTCCCTCATGCCTCCAACACCAGAACGCACCTTCTGGTCGGGCAGGTTTCCAAGGCCTGTTTGCGTTCGGGATTAGCTCGTGTGAGGGTATATGAGCGTATAAGGCAAACAGGATGGAAGCTGCGAGCCAGGGGAAGAAGTCAAGGAAAACTTCCACCATCAAATACATGGCGAATGGGTGGACGTGTGCCCACGGCCTGGGAGAACTTTGCCTTTTTTCTTGTCCTTTTCGGACAACGATACGTTGACCGCAAGCCATCACAAAACTGCAGAAAGAAGCGATAAAACCACTCTTTTCTTTCCCCTTCTTGTGAGGATTTGTTAAACGAAATTGTTTATACCGTTTCGTTCTAATTCGCTTATCCTTTTGGGCTCATAAAACTCAATGAAGCGAAGAATATGACCCTTTTCGTATTGATCAGTGTAGCGTAGCCGAGAACGCGAGGAATCACTTGGTAGAATAGAATTCCAAGAATACAAATGGGCTATAGACATTTTGAAGTGTAGCGTCCATCCACGGTAACTAAATAAAACGAAAATAAGCTTCTTTCCAAGAGCAAAAGCTACTATTGTAGCATGGTGCCTTTAATACTATATTTTTTTAGCTTTCTACCGTGACTTTGATTTTGATTTTAGCTTTCAAGCTCGATATTTGTTTTTTTTTAATACCAGATTAGTCTTGCCTTGAGAGAGCCAATCGAAATTCCATTTGGATTATCGGCAGTGAAAGGGGAGAAAGTATTATTACGAGAATAATAGATCTAATAATAGTCTGTTCAGTGCTACTACAATGAAACTGTACGCTTCCGAACGTTCAGATTCGCTGTTGTTCATAGATATGTATAAAGAAATCCTTATGGATCATTATTATATCCTGATGATGGTGATACGTTTATAATGTTACGTAGTCATCGCATAGCTAATCTGGTGTTCTGTTATCTCGGACATTCCCGTTATACTGGCGAGCATGGTCATGTCGAATTTTTTTTTCATACTAGGTTGAGTCTAGATTAGGCTAGATTTAGATTATGTTAATGAGGAAGTCCACTGTGGTTTACAGATTCTACAACACACGGAAGGTTTGTTGAACCGGAAGCGTTCTTTAAGGTATAGGCTGTTGAAATATAGGAGTTATACAGTAAGCGGAAACTTGAATTTTCCACGTGTCTTTTCTCTCATAACGAATTTAGTTGCCTAAAGGCCTCTTGCTATTTTGAATATGTTAACTAACCTCTACTGGGGAATAGCTAAGTAACCAAAAGTGGTCGAATTTTGCGGTAAACACATGAGGCGGTATTCAATTCCGGGCGATATATACAGTGCAGCAGAGAGGGCAACTGCGCTAACCGAAATAAAAGGAGATTACAGGGCTTGTTTATATCCGTTTGCCATCCACTAAGCCCGAACAACTGTTATACTGTATAATAAAAATAATGGGGACTTCTTTTCCCATAATAAAAGTAGACTATCATCGTCACCGTGTATAATTGTGATACAAACGTTGGTGGGTACATCAGACGGACACTTTGACAATAGCGTATGACTAAAACGATTGAAATTATATTTCTAAAAAAATATAAATACAAATTGAGTATTGTAAGCTTTAGTTACGAGAGTATGTTCGATTGTTTACTATTTACGCTAAACTAGCTGCAGAATTTCGGAAAAGGATTATCTCACGGACCTTAGATTGGGAAGTTCCCCTATTTAATGAACCCCCTGAGCGGATATCGTGTTTAGCGAACCGTCTCGGGTTGTCCTTCATTTGAAACACCCTTTATCGTATCAGCTCACAATAGACTAAAATTAGTTGAGAGTATTGTAATCCCAGGTCATAAAACAGGATCATGAAATTGTAAATTGCAATTGGAAGCAAAAAAAAACCCAAAGGCTTACGTCACCGTTTTAAAAGGGGATTTTATATAAATATAACAAAGGCCTTCTTTAGTGGAGGTATTTCAAGGTTTGACCAGAGGTTGTAGATCTACGTGAATTCGGAATACGGTACACATCCTCCAAATTAAATTAATGTAACTGAAATGTTGCAAATATTTGAGTCAGAGGAGTGAAATGCAAATTTTGCACATTCTTTTCCATGAAAAAATTCGTGAAAGGATGCAGCATCTCAAACGGTCTTGTTTTACGATTTTTTCCGCGTGGTTTGATTCTTCTGTTGAAAGATAATTTAATGAATTGCACAAAATGCTCTTAGACAAGTGCACAATTTGATTTAGTGATTTAGTTTTCGATATCCCAAAACGACATGCAGGTCCTGGGGATGCCGTGCGCGTTTCGGACTGTTAAAAAATTGTATTTTCTATTCTTTATATTACTAAGTAACGATATTTATGTCTCAGGATTATTCAGTCTATTAAGATTTTGGAAAAAGTATCAAGATTAATAATGCAAGTTTTAATTACAGCTTGACATCAAGGATCGCATATCAATTCAAATTACACCAGGTTTTCTTCTTGATATAACTTCCCAGTAGATGGCACCTCCGGTTAGCTTTCCTACGGAAAAGGTAAGTGAACCTGGAGCTGCTCTCTTTTATTGCAAAACAAGTGAATCTAGTGCTGTATACGTCGCCATAAAATATTGTGCCTCTTCCATTTTAACGAGTGAAACGAAAAGAACCTCAGAGGATATTCAGCTAAGCTTGCCTGTAGAGTAAGTAGTATGTTTTTCTGTATAAAACCTGATCTGTTCTAAAAGTAGGGCACACCCTACCCTTACATTTGTTAATCTGTTTGGAGCTCCTAGGACCAGGATAATAATGCCTGGGTGACAGCTAGCATTATGCACGGTCACTTTTTTACTACAAACAAGTGTCGTTTGCTTAGTATCATTAAGTAATAGAATTTTTCTCATGGGCCGTCCTTAATTTTGCCTTGAAACCACACATCGTGTTTTCTGAGTGGGTGGGCTTAAACTTAACAAAATCAAGAAGAAAACCTTGCGTGCAATTTTAACATATAAAGTCTTATTTATTATGTTCTATCGGAAGTCTATGACTGTTCAGCGGTTCTCAATTAAGCCAGTCTGGTAAGTGGCCCGTTACGTCAAGCGGGCCGGACCATACATTACTCCTATATTGGTAAATCTATCTCCCGGCTTTACTATACTGTCGTTCTAGTGCCAGAGTAGACTATTGATTTTTTCTATCGCCTCTAAGAACTACCTTAAAAGCAACTCCCACGTTTCCGTATTACCCCTTGCCCTTGTCAAAAATGCGCGTCGGAACTTTTGCTCCACCTGTTTCGCCATCGCAAGGGGCTAATTCGTCATTTTCCCCAAACGACAGTCGGGTAATATGCGGAATCGCAGATGAAAAGTTGGTGTCTTGTTTGCCTTTCCCGTTAGCACTGGTAATTTTCACGCGAGAGTGATAAGAACTGTCTGTTCAACGACCCCAAAATGGCCTTTTTTTTCTCTGTGTGTGTGCGAGGTAGTTTCTTGATAAATGGCTTTTTTATTTGGTCTCGGATCGTGCACCACCAACACAGAAGGTGGAGAGCACGGTTACCCGTTTTACTTGAAGCAAGGTCTCGTACGTAGTCGAGTGTGCCAAACAGCTCCCGGCCTTCCGGCTCTTAGGCTCCCAACTTTGGGACACTCCACTTCGGTTCCCAAGGAACACCTGGCCAGGACCGCGTTAGCGAGTAGGAGTGAAGCTCAGGGCTTGAGAAACTGCAGCGTTTGTGGCTTTTGTTCTCAAACGGAGTCGTTTTTCTCGTTGCCTCAAATAGGTTACCGCCCAAAAAAACGCGGTGCGTAGTGATGCAGCCGCGATGATCCCTTAGCCAAAGGTGCACACGCACATGAACTTAACGGTGCTCTTTAACCTCTCCCGAACAAAGAAGAAGCCAAGATGCGTGGTCAAAGCCTACAACAGCCACGCAGAAAGCACGACAAGGCCAAAGCGAAGAAACAGAATGCCAAATTAGACCGGATGAAACGCCGATTGAAACTGACCCTCCGGAGTTGCGCGCGAAGCGCCGGCAACAGCCCGTCCAAGAACCTCGCCTTGTCAGCGTCTCCGAAAGCCAAGTGGCAGTTTAAAACGCGGAAGAAAAAGAGCCCGTCGGACCATTCCCACCCGGGACCGGTAGAAAACGGCTCTTGGGCTTCCAAACCGTCGGCCCGAGCTCAGAATCCCCCGCGAGGCGAGAGCGGTACCAGTACTGGCCGGGACACCGTGTCTAGCGCCAGCGCTTCGCCAGGTGCGGGCGAGGACGAGCTGAAGTTGTCGACTTTACGGGACTCGCTGCGTTCCCGCATGCACGGGACCTCTTCGACCAGTGACGTAGCGCTCTTGACGACGACTTGCACGACGTCAGTGTACGCCGTGCTGACGTCATCCAGCAATACGCCGCTGACGACGAGCACCAGCAGCCGCATTCAGTCCTTCACCGTCACTTGTCACAACGCAATCCACACCAAAGCTTCGGAATCGCAGCCGCAGTCGCTCATTGCTCCGCACTGGCGTCACATGATGGAAACAATCGAGCAAGTCGCCCGCGGCGATTCCAGTACCCACACCGGTTCGCCGCCCCCTACCAATACTGTCCCGGCGCGCCCATTAGTGCTGCCTAGTGTCACGTCCGCCGAAGACAAAGGGGTTTCCGACGAAGAGGACGACGAAGACGACAGAGAGGAGCGCGTGTCCCAGAAACAGCGTACAAAGAAAAGGGTGGTGAAGAAACCCCAAGAGAAAGTCCTACGCGGCCGGTCGAAACGCCAACGCGTGGCCAGTTTGAATGCTTCGGCGAAAGTGCATTGTTTGCTGGAGAACGAAGCGCGACAAGACTACCGGGCCGTCAGCCGGTCGTCGCAATCGGACTCGGGCGATTCGAGCGAAGGGAGCCACGACTCGGGATCAGGTGAGTCATCGTCCCCGGATGAACGGGTGACGCGGGGCCGATCGGCGTCCCGGGCCCCTACGAGACTTCGGAATGGGAAGCCTGCTGAGAAAAAGAAGGCGAGCAAGGACAAAGTCGTAGCGGCCAAAGAGTCACCTCAGCGCGTTATTCGCACCCGGGCGGTTTTGCGTAAGCAAAAGATGGAACGGTTGGAGAAGAAGAAGCAGAATCAATTAGCCGCTTTGGCTGGCAAGGATCTCGTATTGCCCAAACGCATGGCCAGCTTAAACGCCTCCGCTATCATGGCGGCTTCCCAATGGGCGGAAAAGTGTGTGTCGCCACCCACGAAGAAATCACCTGTTTCGGGGGGAGGTAGCAAAAGTAGCGAAGGAACGCGAGGCAGAGACGACCCCAACCCTGACAGTGTGCTCGTTTCGGGTTCAGCGGAAGAACTGGCACCCAATCCTGACCTAGGGGAGGAAGGCCGAGAGAAAACTGGGTTGGTCAAAAGGGATCATAGCGTCACGATATCCAAGGTGGTCATTGACACCTGCAGCACGAGCCCAGATGGGACCAAGATGTTAAAGAAAAGTTTCACTTCGCACTCGATCCAAAAGGGCAGCAATACCAAGGAGCGCCGGGAGATGGTAACGTTTTCGGATCTGTTGCTCTTTGTGTCTATTTTGGGAAACGGGCGTCGTGGACAGATATTTTGACGGGCTTGTTTTTTTTTTCCGCGTGCTTGGCGTTTTCCTAGGTTACGAGTTCCATTACGCAAGGTCCCACATATAACCCATTAGGTGCCCTAAGAAATATGCGATTACCGGACCAATGGGTGGCCATGGATTCGACAAGGCCTCTTAGTCCAAGATTGGATGTTTGTAGCGTGAAAACGGAGACGACGGAGCGTCTCAGTGAACCCAACGTTCACGTTGACAATAAATCCCCGCGTGCAAGTAAGACATCGATTTATGTATTGTGTTATGTACAGTACTCGGCAAAAAAAACGGGCCAAACAAACCGCCCTATGCTAACGTCCCACGCCACTGGGGGAGGAAGCCTTGCGGGTCAAAAACGTTCGAAAGACGAAAAAGTGGGACACCGCTCGCGCAACTGCCGTGGCGGTAGCATAGGGAAGTTTGTGTGGCCCGTTTTTTTGCCGAGTACTGTACTACGTTGTGTGAAGGAATGTAATTAATATAGTCATTTAGTCGTGTTTAGCCCTTTTCGCCTGGACTGTTTAACCATGTAATAGCTACCAGTTATTAGTTTTTATCTTTTTTTTGCCAGTGTAAGTGTATAGAGGAACCTTCTTTCGTTTTAAGATGAAATGCCAGCTTGAAAACTTATCTGTATGGAAATTTTTCATCCTGAAGAAGCAGTTATCGTGCAAGGAACGTCGTTCACGACATAGCTTCTGTTTTCTTTGTGGACACCTGAAGCCGGATCTGGGTTCATTCTTTAGACACAAACGTTGCCTAATTGTTAGTGTATGCTAATAGCTTTCTATGAAACTTTTAAGCATTTTGTTAACAAAGTCTGTCGTGAGGCTTTCCATAGAAAGCCTTACTGTTTTGTTTCTGTGAAGGTACTTGTACAGCGCGTTTGTATAGCCTTTAGCCGTTTTTTCTTGGTAGCTCTAATCTTCTGTGAATGATTCATTGTTAAGGAATAAGGTTGCGTCCAGTGAGTTGCCTACCGTGTCGTACCTAGTCATGTTTCGTCAGTACGAAACGTCGCAAGAAGATCAGACTGCATTCCTGGCATTCTTAATGAGTCATTAGTGTTTGGGTTTACTTGTAAGTTTGCTTGCTATCCTGTCGTCCGCTTGTTCAGTTTACGTTCTTCTGACACCCGGTTCGGGTTTCAAATTCCAGTAGTGATATTTTACTGTCGGCTCTAGTCACTGTGACGCGTTATTGCAAACTAGTGCAAAGATTTATGTTCACACCAGTTAAATTATTAATTAATTATTAATAGTCGAAATATTATACATATATTCCTAATGGTGTTAGTTTTTTGTGGTATTTGTTAGCGAAGTTAGTCGTTGAGTTCAGCTTATTGACACGCTTATTAATGTACTATTTACTACTGGGATATTTCAGACTAATAATACAATTATTCGTATTAATTTTTGCGTAATTGAATTATTGTAACACTATGGAAACGTTTTCCGAAATTTGTTCCCAGTACCTTCGGTTTTTCCAGAAAATTACATTTGCATATTTTGGTACCTAATCATGCAAATCTTTCATTATGTTAGCGTGGTGTTCGTCGTCGAGCCCAACCGCGCGTGCCGACACGGCTGAGAGAGAAACCTCATCTTCCCAAGCTTCTTCGCATTTAACTCGACCACCATTAGGTTTTCCTAAACAAGAAACCAATCGTTATTCACCCCCTCCTCCACCCATACTACCCCCAACGCTGCACGTTAGCCCGTACCCGCACCCACCGCAGCCGACGGCGGCCCGGTTTGCACCACTCCACTACCCACCTTCGTTTCCTAGTACCGCCTCAGGCTACCAAGACTCCCTTTACAATCCGTACATGTCCCCTACGCATTACTCGGACGTTGTTCGGTACCCGTATCCTAGTTGCCTGTACCCGGGAGCTTTTCCCTACCCACCGTATTACTGCCCACCGCCGGTACCTCCTGCGCCTCCCCCGCCCTCCGTCTCAGTCCTTCACTCACATTACATTGCCCCTTTGCCCAACGCCAAGACCGTAGCGGAGGCTGCGGAGGTTGCTTCCAGTGTTCTCAACGTCGCTCCGCTTTATACGCAAGTCGAGACGCGGACTCATGCTTCCACGTGGTTTCCAGCTTCCAGGTTAGGAACGGCCTTGCCCACAGCGCCGTATTGGACCTTTGGACCACCTGCCCCTGGTGAGGAACATTATGCTACATCTGTCCATCGTTTCCGTAGTTTTTTTTAACTATAGAGTATTCAGTTTGCCTGTGAGAGAAATGTAGCTTACACCTTAACATTGATGAACCAAGTACTTTTCTAGAAAAAAATTAATACTTTCAGTATTATTTGTGAGTGATTTTTAGTTGAATATAAAAGGGCGTAAAAATGTGTGGTAAGAATTAGCAGAAAAGTGTTAAGAATTGAGTTTGTTGATATGTCAGGGTCTAATTTTCTGTATTGTTAGGTTGTTCGGCGGGCTACGGTGGGAATTGTAATGTTCCTTGTTCCTGCCCATCCTCGTCTCCGGCGTGTCCAAAAAACGGATGGGCTGGGCCCATGTCTGGTGAGGGCGTGGGTCCCAGTGATAACCAAAACACACCCCCACCACCTATAGCTAATGCCTCGGTTTCTCCGCGTCTGGAGGCGTCCACAGCAGTGAGTATGGGCGCGCCTACGCCCAGTTCCGAGGACAAAGAATCTTCACGTGATACCTCGGTTACCGTTAGTTGTTGCAAGTGGGCCATTAAGCGGAAAAAAGGCAACGCTGTTGTAGGTAGCGTAGAGCAAACGACAAAGAGTACTTCAAAGGAGAAGCAGAATAAAAAGAAGAAGAAGCTAATGATGCAATTGGAAGATAAAGTGAGGAAAAAGAAAGAAAAGGTTGTAAAGAAGAAGCAGGAGTTGCACGAGAAATTAAAGGCTAAGTCAGAAACGCGCAAAGCGCCAGTGAAGCAGAGTA
Source organism: Triops cancriformis (assembly GCA_020615345.1). NCBI lineage: Eukaryota > Metazoa > Arthropoda > Branchiopoda > Notostraca > Triopsidae > Triops > Triops cancriformis. The sequence goes on along the minus strand of JAHZNP010000024.1, from coordinate 73,745 downwards.
AGTCCAAAGACAAATCCAACAAGAGTACGGTAACCAACGCCAACAAGTCGAAACTTTGGGTCGGAGTTAAAGGGTCGAAGGGGAATGGGACAAAAGAGCCCAAGAAACAGACGGATAAACAAAAGTTCCCTTCACCCGGAGACAAGAAGTCTCTCGCGTCCAAGGTTACTTTATGTACGGAAGAAGAATTGGACAAATTAAACGAGAACAATGCACAAACGAAGAAGGACGAGAATTGTAACGCCACGCCAATCAGTAAAACGCAGCAGGAATGCGCAGGAAAACCTCAGTGGTCAAATGGATGGAGATGGGAAGGCGAACCTTACGAAGCCAAGATCTACCTCAGGGTAAATCATTCTTTTCTTGCAATATTTTTTTTACTATTGCTTGTTCTGTTTCTTTTTGTCATTTTTATTTTATTTCATCGACCTTTATTAGATCGACAAAAATCATTATTTTTAAGTAATAATAATGTTTTCGTAATTGTTTTTTCCTCTCGTATGTATGTGTTTTTTACTTACATTTATTTTTATCATTTTTGCATATTTTTCTTTTTTATATTTATTTATTTAAATATTTATTTTTATATATTGTATTATTATTATAAATATATTCTTTTTTTAATTAATTTATATTTGATTATTTTTTATAGCCAATGGTAGAGTACTCGTACTTATACGAGTGGAGTACTCGTATAAAAAGCGGCTCAACAAACCTCCCTGTACTAACGTCCCACGACACTGGGAGGAAGCCATGTTGTGGGTCACGAACGTTCGAAAGACACAAAAAAGGACACCGCTCGCGCAACTACCGTGGCGGTAGTATAGGGCGGTTTGTTGTGCCCGGTATTTTTACGAGTACTGCACACTGAATGATTGTGGTGAAACAAGTAGTTATGTTCTGATTCGTGTATTATTTCGAAACCACAGAACGACGATGTGGGCGTAGTACGACGCTGTTACCCGGCCATAAAGCATGCCGAAGGGGATGTGATTCGTGTACGCGATTGTGTCTTGCTACGTTCCGGCCCGCGTCCTAAAGATCTGCCTTACGTTGCCAAAGTGGCAGCACTCTATGAAAATCACGAGGACGGTAAATACATTTTCTTTCGTTTTGTTAGCAACATGGCGTCTCTACTGGTTCTTTATCTTGTCTTTAGGGGAAATGATGGTATCGGTGCTATGGTACTATCGCCCTGAACACACCGAACAAGGGAGGCTTCCTAATGATCTACCTGATGAAGTGTTCGCTTCCAGACACAGGGACTTCACCAGCGTGGCTTGTATTGAAGATAAATGCTATGTACTTACTTTTAATGAATATTGCAGGTAAGATCATCTGATAATTCAATCGCCAAGCAGTGTAATTAATGAGATTGCCCATGGTTAGGTACAGGAAACACGTGCGAATGATTCAAACCGGATTAGTGGCCCCGCCATGTGTGGTTCCGTCGCCACGTGGTGAAGGTTCTGCGGGGCTCACAAAGCATTTAGAGCGTTGGCCGTCTTTGCAAATCGCACCTGATCGAGTGTTGGTGTGCCGTAAAGTCTACGATTTTCGGCAAAAACGCATTTTGAAGAATCCTACCTAAGTTTCTCATCTTCTGTGTTGGCTTCTTTTTCCTTTTTTCGAAACTTTCTGTTTTTTCGATATAAGGAGACGAATCAGGTCAGAAAAATTGATGACATTTCTTGTCTGCATGTTCTGTTCTTTACTCTAGCTAGTCTTCTCTTTACACATACGTTCGCAACCTTACCGCAGATTTTTATCATTACAATTATAATGGAACTATTTTTTAGTTGTAGGAAAGATACAGTATAGAACGTCAAGATTGTATTCTCCTCAAGTCCAGGGTAGATTTTGTTGTGAAAGGAGTAGAGAAAATGTTTCGATCGTTGTCACAAATTTCTTTCGCGAGTTGGGCAAAATTCAGTTGGCCTTTGTTGGGTACAGGGGACAAAATTCATTGTTAACCAAAAAGTAGAGAAGAAAAAAAAGTTTTCCAGTTGACCAGTGTTGTAGTTTTCAATTTATAGTGGGTTCTAGCATGGGCGTTGAAATAGTAGTGATGTTAATTTTGTACAGTATTACGCGTGTTGGAGCACGAACGAAAAACAATGTTATGTGCGGAAGTAATAAGAATGGATATTGTTAACAATCGCAGTACGAGCATACCTTGGACACACTTTAACTTCCCTTTGCAAAAAAAACGGTTTTACCTACGAAAGTTGCAACGGACTTATTAAAAGGGAACTCCGGAAATTGGACGACGTTCTTTAGTTTTTCTTTCTTCATAAGCTCTTAATGGTAATTGACCTCGCTGCTTTCAAGTTTCATTGAACTTATCAGTCACATCAGGTGTAATTAATCTACTGTAAATTTACTTTGTTCGATGAATTAACTTAGGTCCGAAATTCTACTGATGATCCAGGCAAGCCTGGAGTTTGTGACGTCATGGAACCGTGCTGTCGGCCGGGCGGGCTAACCTTGGCTGTATGAGATTTGCTTTGTCCCTCCTACAGGCTTGTTTGGGACGCAACAGGTTTGGAAACATGGCTGCAAAGGAGGGAACGTGTGTCAGTGTTGATAAAACCGCAATTAAAGAAGTAGACGACAATCACGTTCAGTTACTACCTTGCAGAATAGAACAACGAGGACCTGCCAATATTTCTACATATTTTACCCCTTATGTGCGTAAAACAGAAACTGGAGCTGAAACAAAAACAGAGTCTCACGAGTCCGTTCAAACCGCTTCCAAAGAAGGTAGTCAAGCTAAACAAATTTAACTCAATTATGTAATGAGAAATAATTTGTAGTTATGGTGTGTTCGTTCCGTGGATATCCTTTGGAAGGACATGTCTTGAAAGTTCCAGAAACCTATACAGGCCTTGTCATAGAGAAAAAATGTGAGGACACTAGCGAAAAAGACACGGGACCCAGTGAAGCATCTGTTCAGGCCACATTTTCTGCAGTGACTTATTGGAACTGGGATACAATACCGTCCAGAAATGATGCCTTGCAGCAAGCTTTAGATTGGATTCCTTTGGCAGAAGCTCTTCATTCGCAAACACCGTAAAGAACAAAGAGAATTTGCCGATTGATTTAAACCTAGGTAAGTAATCATCTTCCCAATTTTATTTTCATTTTAGAAGTTTTGGGTACATGGCGTATAGTCAGAGAAATGCGAGTTTGCCGAGTTAACGTCTGACCGAGTAATTCAGGAGTGGCGTTAATGACTTCGTCGGTCACCATATCGTCAGTTCGCTCTTGAATCCCATGCATGAAGTCGTGGTAGAGGTTTTCCTGTAAAACGAGAAGACTGCGGGCGGGGACATAAACAGAGAAGCACTTTTGGGCAGTTTGCGAGCTATCTTCTTGATCTTTCCTTATCGGGGTGAAATCTAATAATGTGTGAGAACCCAAGCTGACTGTGGCGATTGTTGGATAAAATAACGGTCCATCCAGATGGGGCTGTAAAACAAGAGTAAAAAAATATTTGTTTTCTCGCCTTGTAATTGATGAATATTGAATTACCATAATGCCTTCGCCAGCTTTATACTCGTTCACCAAGACATGGTTAGGAAGCTTTTCTTTAAAAATACCCAAGCTGCCGACTTTGTCAAGATAAGTTTGAAGCCACTAAGTGAATTAACAAGGTTAACTTCTCAGCTCAATTTCTGAGTTTTTAGTGTTTACTTGTGGAACGACTTCGGCAATCATGCCGTTGGGATGAGGGATACCTCCCCAGTTCTGTAACCTTCTGTGGGACAATTGGGTCCATTTCGGTGCAGGTGCATTGTAGATTTGCCTTTGCAAGTATTCTTCTTCAGCACAAGTAATGAAGTCAGGGATGCAGTAACCTTGCGGTATACCCTAAAATCAGACAATATTAGTAGTTTGTGCGTATTAGCGAGGTTTCAGGTTTGATTACCGGCAGTAGATGTTTTGGATCTAATCCCTCCATATCTACTCCGTGTCTAAGTCGCAGTACTGTCACAAGATGGCACAATACATTTTTTTAAAACCTTTTTCTTTTTCCTTCTACAAAATCTCAGAATTACATACACGCACTGGCAAGACATTTGAGATGCCTCGAAAGAGAAAGCAACCGTCTTTGGTCTGGTGCTTTAAGGTTTTAGAGCTTGAATACCCCATTAGTAATAAAAAAACAGCAACATTTTTTACAATTTCAAATTTTCAACGTTTTGCAGTCCCAACAAAAATCTTTAGTTGACAAATGAACTATAGTGAAGTATAGGTTAAAAAATGAATTATAGATTATAAACGGCTAAGGAGTAAAGAGTTAAAGATTCAGAAACAAAGAATTAATATAAACATGTATTGCGGAAGTTACAGGTATACGTTCCAGATTGCACTAAGTGTACGGGCAGTACAAATAACCGGTTCTAGTAATCTTTGCACGAGAATCAGAGCTGCGTGATCCTATTTTTTTGAGTAAATACGGTGGTCAAGATTATTAACCCAGAATGGCTCCGTTTAAGCCCACTTGCCATGGTTGAATAGGTTTGTAAAGCACAGTTATCCTATAATTAAGGAATCGTGATTTATTTGCGCCTTTTTTGTTTGTGGAGTCATACCTATCTTGAGGGAGACCAGTCGTTTCCTGCAAGAAGGCGAACAGTTGCTCTGTTAAAGCCGCGGTTTGTTTTGCTTCACTGATAACTCCCACAGCTGCCAGTTCCATATGGAGAAGAGGAGCACTTGACCCTCCGCGCATCATGTTTCGGCCAGGCAGTAAAGTAACGCTGATTCTCTGTTGAGCACAAAGAGTTAGACAAGATAATCTTCACATAAGAAAAATGTCAGATTGCTTTACCGCTTCAGGCTTCTCCAGTTGTTTTGCTAGCCATTTTGTTAGCTTTTCGCTCAAGTCTTGGGGAATGTCTGCTTCCGCAATGTTGGTCTCAATGGTAGCGAAGGGCATTCTAGGGTATCTTAGAACTGTGGAAAGAAATTAAACGTTTGGGTAAGCTCGGTTATGTTTGAATACTACATACTTGGGTGAGATGTAGTGCAGATGTAAACGCTCTTCAGAGTACAAGGAGGTCAAGGGGCGGAGCCTGGGGTACAGTTTCCCTGTGCCACGTCACACGTTCGCATGTCGCATGCCGTAAACCGGAATATATGTAAATATATAGCCTAGTTCGTAATTTGTTTGGTAGAGCGTTTAGATAACTATGAGCTTTTTCCCAGAAATATTAGTAATAGGATACTAGGACGCGTATGCTGATTGCAAAAGAATGAAACAAATCATGTATTTGTAACAAAGGATACCATAGTAATCCTGCAGTTTTTTTTCTTTTTCTTTAGGTAACCCACCCGGGAGGAGTCTCCTACGAACTCATGGAACTGGTTTGAACTCATACACGGAATTCTCCGCATACTCATCGATCACGTTTGAAATAAAATAAAATATTGGATTTGTAAGAAAGTCGTTCATGTGTTCTTCAATTTCTTCCTGTCAGGTGAATTTTGTAGCTGAATTTTAATCGACTTTCCGTTTACATTAATCCAGATTTTTAAGTAAAATTTACGTCTACATTGTGTTTGTGACTTTGCATCTTCAACTTTTTATATTTCACTTAACTCTTGCGGTCTTGTTAACTTTATCTATGCCAATCACAGTCGGTATAGTAGAAAGATTTTGGAGCACGTACTTCATGGATCGGTGATGCGGGGCCTCATATGAGCTATTGTGTCATGGAGTACAGTTCTGGAAATTGTGCGAAAAGTTTGTCACGTTTAAATAAAAATTCTTCCGTCATCTCTATGGAGTTTTGCTGAAGACCAGGCTGTGCAACACGACAACCAAACGTGAAGACTGACGCAATCGCATTAACCGATCCACTACTAAAGCGCTCACCGTGGTCACATCTTCAGGTCAGTGAAAGACTCGTGCGTTGGTGTACGCGAAAGAATAGTAATCAAAAGAATGCATGACTTTCCATTATAGACGTATAGGTCGGCGCATTAGTCGCCTAAATATGGTAGTAGACGATTTTTTTCCGTAACGACTGTTTTTTTACATATTCACATTAGAATTAATGCAGGGCACAAAGCATAAGTTTTTAAATGCATCGTGTTTCGAATTCATGCATTTTAAGTGTAAGCCTCTGAAATCGTAGCAGTGAACATGGGCATTAAAATTTTGAAAACAGTAAGAAAAACACATGCTGGTTATAAAATTTACTGTACTTTGCCGTTTTCATTTGCATCATAATTCACAGTTAAGTCTTCTAGTGAAATATGTAAAGAGAAAAATATCTCAAAAGAAGTTCAAATAGTTTTATTTGGTGCCATAACCAACACATAATTAACAAATATTGTTTTCGCAGTTTGACTAGCGCACCCAATTCACAACCACCCCACTAAACGAAGAATGACCTTAAAAGCTGACCTGTTGGTAATGAAAGGTGGGGAAAAAATACGATAATATACAACCAGAGAGTATAAAAAAGGAAGAGAGGTGTTGGATAGTCTCAGTGATCATAAATAGGGAGCGGGTGTGCCTCCGTATTGAAGACAAAACGATCTAAACTAAGAGCTCCTTGACCGTCACTAAACAACAAATAGAAATATTTCAGGGTCTCCCCCAAGAAGAAAGATTCCATGAAGTCTTTGGGTTTCAGCTCGTCCACGTTACGTACATTTCCAATGGAAGTATAACCGTTAGATACTTTTGTGTATTTTTCGAAACCCTATAGAATCAGAAGATTAATAAACGAACGAAAACTGTTGCGCTACTACTAAGAGCTACAAAACTTTAATGCATAATGGAAACTAAATTTTGAAAACTAAATAGAATATAGAATAAAAATGATACAGCAAGACTAAACACGGCAAAATAGTACGAAAAAGATCTTATTCCCAACTCACCTGAAAAATCTCCCAGCCCCAGTCCTGGTAAGTTTTATTGCCTGTAAAATAATGCATATACCACAAGCTTTCAACTGTTTCAGGTCGCAGAAGATTATGTGCATCATTCGGTTTAACATACATGTCGGGCTTTCCATCCTCCTAAAAGAACACCAGCTTTCATCACGAAATTTTCTGTGGCCAAGATAATTTACCTCGTAATTGAAATGAGTGATTTCGGGACTTAAAAATGTAGGATGCATGGCGTATGTTCGATAGCAAGTATGGACTAGTTCTTCAGCCAGTTTCATATGCTCTTGGGGCATCCCGTAATGAACACCCAATGCCAGAGTTCCGGGCAAGTAACAAACCAAGTGATCCTAATCAAACCTTGTTAGTTTGCTGTAAATTCTCCAACAATCGATTTACCATCTTGGGTTTGAAGTCTTGAACAGGTCTGAGTAATTCACCGATAAAAAGTAAATTCTCGTTTTTGGTGCGTTTCACTAACAGTTTCTGAACTCCGTCGATCGCTTTCATGTAGTCTTCTTTCAAGCTAAAACAGAGTGAAATCCGATAATTATTACTCGCTCTAATGTCTTTCTTGTGAATTTTCAAGTTTCATTTTCTTACAAGTCAATTGTTTGCCCAGTTTGAATCCACTGTTTGAGTAAATACTCGTAATAGGAGTCTCCGCGTGCTCCTAAGGAAATCGTACTCTGAGACCGGAACTCGCCCGTTTGAGCGTTTATGAAAATGGGGACCAATCCTTCAGGTTTCGTTAACCTGTGGATATGCTCCGAGACCTTAAATGCTTTTTCCTGTGTTACACAACAAGAGACACACGTTAGACAAGTCTTAGTGTTTTTTCAAAGTATTATTTATGATGTGTGCACTTCATAATCAGGATTGCCTGTGCAACGGCTCAGATCGCGGAATTCGAGCTGTAGTGTTGCCACTTCCGAGGTTGTCGAATCTGTGCTCCATTTCGGAGGATGCCCTTTGCCTGAGATGAGATTAATATCAGAATAAGGAACGCCCGACGCAGTGTCGAAAGCTCCTAGCATTCGCTCTCCCAAGTCTTTCTAATATCCACAAAAATATTCGAATTAGAAGTACTGAAACGTTCCTACTCAAGAAGTAGTTACAGCTTTATCGAGGAAGACTTGTTCGGCAGAAAAATGGTAAGCGGTCAGCAAACCGCCTAGGACTCGTATTGTTGTCTCAAAAAGATTCACGTCACCAACTTTCTCAAAATCCAAAGAATTACCAACCCATTCTTGAGCTTCAGCAAACTCTGGAATGAAAAGAAAAAATATTACTTCAACGCACTGACTTCTGGCTAAAAGTTACCTCGTTTAAGCCCCATTAAATACATAGTATCCAAACAATCGATAAGGGTTAAACCTAAACTGAAACCTGAGCCCCAGTCACTATAACGTCCGCGTATGGGCCGCAAATTATCATGACCCCAGGCATAATATTTATATCCTTTCCAGGCGTGCAAAAATGAGTCAACTACGGCCCGCTGACGATCATTACTCGGACCTAATAAACGTTACCGAAGAGGTCATTATTGATTTTAGTTTTGAAAAACCGCAAAATAATCATTTGTTGCACCTTGGAATGTTAAAGGTTTAAATTCAATCACTTGACCGACATGAACCTTTTCGGGTTCGTTAATAGTTTCTTCTTTCTCCTCAGGATTGGGCTCATTTGGAATTATCTGTTGTGGCTGAAAGTGGGGAAAGAAAGAAATCAGTTGTGAATACTTTTTTAGCTTCCCTTTTTACTTTTTTCAATAATTCGTCAATTTTGTTCTGAAGAGTCTCATCTTTTGTAGAGATAACAGGCGTATTTAAACCGCCTTTTCCAGTAGGAAGCACGTACATTAAGGACAAACATAGGAAAACGGCGACGAGGTAGAATAGACTGCGTTGAAATCGTGACAATTGCAACCATTTCTGTGAAGATTTCGTACAGGTTAAAATATTATTTGCACAGAGAAGATCAGATTTACCCGCCGGAGACTTGTCCTTGTCGAAGGAAGCTGTTTAGAGTCGATAGAAACTACATAGTCTGATTGGACTGGGAAGGCTATAAATTCACTTTTGTGAGGTCTATCGATGTGACTCGAAGCGGCAGTAAAGGAAGCCATTACGGATATGCAGGACAGGAGAGAGCTAGGAGGTATAGTAAGCTTTATTATGTCATAATGGTGTCTAAAAGTTTTTGTTTGCTCATAGAATACGTTCCTACGAGATTGTGTAGCTGTCACTTCCCTGTGTTGTAAATAACTTACGTTCACAAATGCTACGTTGCCAATTGACTCGAATTCATAGAAACAATATATATTTTGTTATCTAGTAATATTTTATTAATTTATAAATTATTCTTTTATGAAGAAATGATTTAGAATAGCTTGTATTTTTAAGGCAGCTTCTGTGAGGAACTGACAACGTCGTTTCTTTTGCTTGTGTAGTGAATCGCACGGCGAACCGGAATTTTCCACAATGGTACGTTTATTTTGAAATATTTAAGTCATCCGTTGTGATCATGAAATTTAAAAAGTAAAATTGTCTTGTGTACTCATCTATTCGTGAAGTGAAGTTAGGATAAAGTCTCTGTCCGGAAAATCAACGAACTTAACTTCATGTTTACATCCGAGTCACGTCATGTTAAATAACATCGATAGCTAGCATTGTTACACTACCACTGTATTATTAGTTACCAGACCTGCTCAAATAGTATTATAATGCAATCGTGGGATTTCAAACAGTCTGTACTAGTTCTACTTCTAATGATAATAAGTAACATGATTATACACTCGGAAACTAATGTTTGTCTTTCTGATTTCAGGCGAAGGTTAAGTGCAGCGAATTGCGCACCAAGAAGAAGGAAGAGCTCGAGAAGCAGCTCGAGGAATTGAAGAAGGAGTTGTCCCAGTTGCGCGTTGCCAAAGTGACTGGTGGAGCAGCCTCCAAGCTTTCCAAGATGTAAGCTATCATTGTATGATCAGAAAGTTTCTCATAATGCATCCTGTTTAGCCGCGTGGTACGCAAATCTATCGCCCGTGTCCTTATTGTTATGAACCAGAAACAAAAGGAGAACTTGCGCAAATTGTACAAGGTTCGTAAGCAGTATGATCAATACGACTTGCAATCAAAACTAACTTTGAATGTGTGTCTTTAGAACAAGAAATACAAGCCCCTTGACCTGCGCCCCAAGAAGACCCGCGCCATGCGACGTGCCCTTACTCCTTATGAGAAGAGCTTAAGGACCAAGAAGCAATTGCACAAGATGCAAGCTTACCCTCAACGCAAATTTGCCATCAAGGCTTGAGAACATGAAGTCAATACAGCAAAGGGCGTCCCACGTTAAAACTTCCTCTTTCTTCATTTAACATGAAATAGTGGAACCTTAGTAACTTCAGGATCCTTCTCATTAACTCAGTAAGAATAACTATGCTAAAGGCGAGAGACATCAAACGAAATTGCCGTATATTGTATGAGTCGTAACTATAATTTATTAATATAAATGTAAAATATTGATATTTTCCTTAGTTTGCTAATTGTAGATGCCTCCGTTAAAGCTGCGGTATTTTCAGTTACCCGAAAAAATTGAATTTTAAATTAGGACAGGAATTCGTCGGAAGAGGAAAAAGAGCACTATATTTGTGATCGACTTACATTTATTCAGTAGATTTTATATATTGGGAGTGGTAATTCCGGAACATTTCACAGGAATTAGCATTAAACATGTACGCTGAAGTCACATTTAATGTAACCTTAAAGTAATTTTGCGTTCCGTGTTTTTTATTTTGTCGGGTCTTAGACCATTTTCTTCATCTAGAACTTTTATCGCCTTAATTTAAAGAAGCGAAATCTCGAATTAAAATCGGAAACTAGATCATGATTAATTATTGCAATACTTGATTTGCAAACAAAATACTTCGGCTAATTTTAGAGTAAAGCTGGGTCAGTACAACAATTGGGAAGCTTGTTAAGTAAAAAGAGAACTTCGCTTATGTTAAAATTTTTAGAAATAAAATTGCGTCACCACAGAAAATAAAATTTTATGTTTAACGGGTTTAATCATTAATTCCAATGCGAGACCTTTCAGGTTGAATAGACAGTTGTCCCTACACCCTTTAATAAGGATTTCTAATTAGAACTGGAATCGTGACAGGACAGTTAAAATTTTCTTATAGTTTACATGCACGTTCTGTGAAGTTTCGCCGTGTACCCGAGTTGTCAATATTATGCATAGCAGCGTTTGTTTGGGGGGAAAAAGTTTTAAGTAGCGTGCCGTAGATCTTAGACGCCTATTTCTTTGCTATGCATATGGATGTAAGAATTTTTAGCCGACCATTGATTTAAGATTGAAACAGGAATATTGAGTGAAGTGCTAAGACCACAAGAGAAATAGTCTTTGTACCACGAAAGGACAACTACCTTTTCTCCGTGCAAATGGCAAATGAGAGTCCCTTCTTTCCGTTTAGTTCGCGTTAGGTTATCGCTAAACTTGTGTGATGCCATCAATTGCCGGAAAATGTAGGTGATTAGAATTTGTACTCGTTTTGACGACGCGTGTAGAAATGGATCAAGCACTGGTACCAAAGCGCTAATTGAGGTTGGAGGAACACCATTTGGGAATATGCAGAGGAAGCCTTCGCATTTTATCTCATGGCTAGACGTAATCAGAAGTGGAGAAGATATTGATTCTTTGAAAACTGCGATAGAAAATGTCGCTTCGATTTTTGGCTCTATTTTACTTATTATTAAGGAATGTATTTATTTTTTTCATTTTACTAAAGAAAAACTATTGTTCCATCCAAGATTCGCAATGGAGTATTTTTAAATTATTTTTACACTCGCTAAATTTCCAGGATACATTTTAAAAAGTTAAAATTTTTGCTATAATCTAGACTATTTTACCATGGTTTGTATCTGTATTATGTGGTGAACAATAAATTCGGTATCTTGTAAAAGATTTGTTTTTGGTGACTGATTTAAAGGAAACACGTACGATTTCATAGCAAACTCGCATGTAGCTGCGATGCGTAGCACAACTGGGCTAGTGAGCCGTAGAAAATATAAATGCGCACTAGAAACGGGTTCCAAAAATCGCAAATAATTTTTAATCAATGTAGTAAATGAGCCAAAAACCAACTGGTTGGAAATCTGGTAAGGAAAAATAAGGTACGCTGCCACAGAACTCGTCGACAAGTGAGAACCCCATACTACATACGAAGCTGACTTCCTATAAAGCAAAGTATCGTGGCGATAAAACTTACGCTATCGTCTCTACTACCATGTATTCAATAAGAGACAGGGGAGCAAGGAGCAAATGCTCACGCTGGTTTAAATAATAGAAAAAAGAGACAGGGAAACTTCTATATTGTTTTATATTAATTTTCCTGACACTTCTATCAACAGGGGAATGGCCAAGCGGTCTAAGGCATGGTTACCATAATCGTGAGGTAGTGGGTTCGAATCCCACACATGACTAAAAATTTTCTATTTAAAAAATCTCCTGGCACCAAGTCGTAACTACCCTGTCCCTCCCTTATCCGAACTCCTTACTTGCTCGGTTCCTATCCCGTATTCGGATCTATCCGGTCTCGTGTATCAGACAGTTCGGGAAACCGAGCGGCCTGGAAATAGACAGGACAAGATCGAGTACGAGAAATTGGAGCAAGTCAAGGGAGGAGCGAGGACAGGGAAGGAAGGCGGAACTCCAGTTTTTCACGTTTTCTGAAGGGGACCCCTTTGTACAACATTGTTTCTTATGGAAAATAACCCAGAAAAGGCCTTTCCAGTTCGGAAAGTTAACCACGCCCTTTTTTCGACTTCCCACCAATGGGAAGCCGAGAATCTTACGGGGACGTCGCACATTTTGGCGGGGTTTTGAAAAATGCTAAATATTTTCGCTACAGAACACTTCTGAAGTTTAAGTCTAAAAGGCGTTTTCGAGCTCCTGAAATTAGCCACGCCTATTTTTTTACCCTTAGGTTATTGGCGACCAACAGAAAGCCTGAAATTTTGGGGAATCCGGACATTTTAGTGCTTTTCTTAAAAAACAAGCTCTAACGGATAAAACCATGTATTTCCAATCAATCATAAACCACAAAAATTAGCAAAAATACAGAAGAATTGCCAAATACAGGGAAATTATAAAATTTATGTAAAAAAAGCCCAAATATGTGCGAAATGCAGACATTTAGAGATTATAAGCCACTTTAAGAAAAAAATACAAATCACTGAAAAGGAAAAAATTTCAGGAGGAAATATACAGAAAACGCAAAATGACCAGACGCCAAATACAGAGAAAAATATGGAAAAGAAATAAAATGGAAGGAAGAACGCAAAAGGGCTCCAAAAATTGCAGAAAAATAATAAAAGGAACGCCGAAAAGCTAAGATTTCGAGAAGATGGGTATAACGAAAAGAAAGAGAAAATCGAAGGAAGGAAAACGCAAAACTTACGGGCCAGAATCGATCACAGGTGGAAGCCAGTTAAAAGTGAGGAAAACAAAAATACAGAGCATGCAAAATTACCGGGAGAAATGCCGAACATTTAAGAGACAAGTCAAAATTATGATTAAAAAGACAAAAAAAACGCAAAAGGGGAAAATTACAGAGACAACGCACATGTAAGGAAAGAAAAAGAGCGTAAAAGCTCTTTTGAAAGTACGAAACCAAATCAACTCACAGAAATGATGATGAATAAAGAAAAGTTTTGCTTCGCACAACAATTAAGCAAACTAAAGCACAGTGAACATCAGATGTTCGCGTAGAATGCCTAGGGAATGCCCAGTAAATAGGCAAGAAACATTTAAATCGAGCACTGTCTATAAAATAAGCTATTTTTTCACAATAGAATGAAGAAAGAAGACAGAAACAAAATATAGGCGAAAGGGACTGTAAAACAAGAGGAAAACACTCACTCTTGGACTGATTAAGAAGAAGAAACTACGTTAATAATTTTGCATTCAAGAATCCTCAATACTGAATTGCAGCTGAATGGAAAGAAGGATCTTCTCCCGAGGATTGTTCCCATCAAACAAAAGCAAACCGCAGTCACTGCACCTATAACAGTAACAGCAAATGTTATATTCAACTAATGCAAGGTGCACCCAACACAGTAACTTTATTAAACTAATAACTAGCTAACCACGAATTATTCCCATTGATTATTGAGGTCGACAATAAAATTTCGAACACAGCTACCAGCTTCGAAAGGGTATTCTTTACATGCTAGACAAACTTGCAAAGAAACTGGAATACTGTCGCATTATCTGACACACGCTACAACACAAGACCTCGAATCTTACAGCAATGCACTTTATCAAAATCAAAAAGCCTATTCACCTGTGCCTGCGCGCACGAACACTTGAATCCAAAACAAAATGTCACGTAGCTGCTTCATCCACACAGCCACAAAACAAAGTTGCTCAGAAGCACAACGCTTCCACTCCAGGCAAAAGAAGGCACGCAAATGGAAAAATACACACGTGTTCTTTCCAAAATCACCTTTTGTATCTTTGAAAGCAAGGAAACTTCCCTACTAGAACCGGAAATGGCGTATGTGACATAAACTGCTTTAACCTTCAGTTGGCCTCCAACTTGTTTGAACTTGTTGAAGGAAATGTCTCAGTCTCACGATATTTTTAAAATACTCAAACTAAAGAGGCGAGAAATTGTCAAATACGAACTTTTCAAGACTCGTCAAGACACTCTCTTTACTAAAGCACTCAACATCGCGAACTCCGTTCAAAAGTAGTACTTTTAAGAAGCCTGTCGTTACATGCGTAACCCCATGCGGTTACTGCCAACAACTGAACAGAATGCTGTCTCTCGACAAAAAGAACGCACCGAAAGAATTAAAGGTGTACAGAAACTTACAGCAAAATAAGACATACAGAAACGAACAAAGAGAATACAAGAAAAGAGAGCACACAAGAAAGAAAGGAACTTTTCAAGGGAGTCACACGTCGAACACACGAATTACTCCGCGATATTTTCAAGAACCGTTGTACAATGAATCTACCTTTTCTTGTCTAGGAAAGACAAGCGAACGAAAATGCAAACGCGTGGAGGAATGGAAAATCTTGCCATGCGAGACAATTTCGGTAGATTTTGCTTTTGTGAAATTTGCTTTATGAGATTTTGCAAATGATAAGCTAAAGGAGAGAAGAGAGAAGCGACGATGGAGGAAATAACAGAAAACAACACTAAAAGACAAGGATCAAGGACAAAGCCGTCAACATCGAACAATGCAGTTTACCGAGAAAACAAGGCGGTTTAGTAATTCGATTTGAAACTAAGTTAAGTAAAAAACACCTCTTAAAACCTTTAAAATGCAAAATATGAATTACAAAAATTACAATACAAACAAGCTTGACATTTTTAATACAAGAAGATCGAAACCCTAACGTAGTTCTCGTACTTCCACCAAATAATTTATCTTTGCAGAAAACGATTTAAGGCATTACGCTTAAGCTAATAAGCGGAAATAGAGAACGTGCAACTATAACATGCAATCATGAATTACACAATTGTGATAATTTAGCTGATATAACATAACTTGAAGTCCGATCTCCGGTTCCCAAAGAATTGTTTGCCCTCGGTCAGCATTTCCCAGCCGGTGTGCATACACTCCGTTTATGCACGTCCACTCACTAATGGTGGCCCATTCCTAATCAAAAAAATGTTCAACGACTTTTATGAAGAAGGCAGCTCAACTAATCAGACTGTTCAATGTCAGCCCCCAGCCAGTGAAGTCACTTCGACCGCATGTTTATACATCGTAATTTTCAGTTCCACCTGTCTAAATCTGTGAACGCAATCCTGAGCCGCTCAAACCGTCCGCTCAGTTTTTCATCTCCTTTCCTTAGCCAGTGCACAAAAGTTACTGTGCTTTCGGGTGGTTTTGTTCCAGATCGTTTTTCCGCGTAAAATAAAATAACACCCCTTGAAACAACTCGATTTTCCTGGACGTCAAACTCGCCTATCTGAACTCAGTGCAAATATCTCTATTTTGACATGTGTGACTGTAGAGAAGAAACAAGATAATTCTGATTTCGCTACTTTCCTGATAAAAGTGGGGTTCTCTTCCCTTTCTATATTCTTGTTATCACGAGAAACCATAAACTGTGCAAAAACAGTTTTCAAAAAGCTCGAACGAGTATTCTCGAGTTGCGGTCCAGTCTTAGCATTGTATGTCCGGTCAGCAGTTTCCAGCCGGTAACCTTAAACCACTGTTTTTACACATTCGTCGAAGCATCCCAGTCATTATAACCCGTTCTCAGAGACCGATCACTGCAGTTCAACTAGTGGGTCTCCCAAGCGTTGTAATCCTCACTTTATCATAACTTTGCTGTTCATTCCATCGTTTATGAAGTGTCCGGTTACGTACGGTTAACAATAGAGAATTATTCCCGGTCACATCTCCGCATTCTTTTTATCTTTTACCTTTTCACTTTAAGAATGCAGTCTTCGCTTTCTCCGCTCTACTATGATTTACGATTAATGATAGACGATTGGTCAATCGCAAAATAACACACTGCCCTAGCAAGACTTCGAAACGTAGTCCGACGGACAGTTTTTTAACACCCTTCGTTGTTGAATACGTAAGAGACATTGAAAGACGAAGTGCAGGTGTCTAAGGTATCTAGAACTTTAGCCCTTACAAGCTTAAATTTGAAGTAATTCATAATATCGGTCCTAGCACTCACAGTGCGTGTCTTTCTTCAACTTCTCGTGGCATCTTGGTTTTCTTCCGTCGTTATATTTATTAATGTTAATAGTGTGCGGCATTCTTAAGTTAGATGCTCTACCGACGAGAAACGCAACTGTTTTTCCCAAGTCCATACCACAAGGCTGCACTGCCCACTAGATGACATACACACGTGTAACTTTGTTTACTTTTTCACAAAAAGTGAAAACTCGTTCAAACATTCAACGAACACTTTTTTAATGCTCGTATATATAAGTATGTACTTGCTGTGATTTCTGTAGCAAAATCTTTCCTTATTCTGACGTTTGCACATGTTTCTTAAATGTTTATTTGTTTACATGCAGGTATGCATCATCTATGATGTCAACAAAGGACGAATTACCCGTTTTCCTTCCCCTGAATTGGGTGAAAAGAAAATCGAGATCCAGACCTGGTTTGTTCTATTATTTCAATACCGAAACTGGACAGAGCCGTTGGACGCCGCCGTCTTTGACACCGAAAGGTTCTCCTGAATATGTTGCTTCATCGTCTTATGAGACATGTGCTACCGCAAAACGTTGCGAACCCAAAGTTTCAGAAGTAGCTCTGGGAATGCAGACAACTGAACACTTGAAGAAACAAAGCAACACGACCCAATCGGCCGTACTACCAAAAATGAGCAACAAAAGGGTCCTTACTTCCCACAAACCATCAAATACCGTACAAATTAAAAAAAATGGAATGACAGCATGTCCTGATTTAACGGAGACCGCAAGTGAAACAGCAACTCGAGCTACATTTTCGCTGCCTCCACTGGAATCCGGCTTCCACGCCAGCTTGGAGGAGAATGAAGCAATGGAATGGGAACTCACCGAAGCTTCTGCCGTAACAGCGGTAATTTCTGGGAACTTTCACGCAACGCTTGGAAGTAATCGATTCCTCTACTATTTTGTAGATGCAAGAGCTGCGGCAGCAAACCAAACTTTCCGATATGCGAATGGAGTGCGATGGAGATTTCAATTTATTCTCCTTGGCCAGGAATACACACGGAGCCGAGTTGAACATTATAGTCGATACTAATGTTTTCCTAGCAAACCTACACTTTGTGACCTGCCTGCTTGATATCAGCTTACCTGGTATGGAAACAAAGAAGTTAACAGTTTTGCAAACGAGCTCTTTTGTTCATTAGAGTGGGGACAACCACGCGTAATTATTCCGTGGGTTGTTTTGCAAGAACTTGATTACTTGAAGACGAAAAAAGGAAGCAATGGCCGTCTTGAACTAGCAGCTCGCCAGGCTGGAGCTTTTATCTATAAATCCATGTCGTGTAGACACGCTTATCTGTCAAGTATGTTTCTTTTAAAAAAGAATTTGTTAGATAAATTGTGATACAAAATAAATAATAAATGTGATTTTATTGTGATTTTTTTTAGTCCAAACCACTAGTGAAGCGAGAGAAGCTCAAAGGCTGTTTTACGCTGAGCAGGCCGATGACAAAATCTTACAGTGTGGTCTTAGTTTGGTACACCAAGGGCGACATGTTGTAAGTGAAAGCTGGGTATAAATTTATCGGGTGCATTTGCTTATGCTATATTTGTTTGCTGTAGGTTTTACTCTCCAACGATTTGAACCTTTGCTCAAAAGCGTTAGCACATTCGGTAAATGCGTATACTTGGGAATCCCTTTTAGAAGGTATCCAATCTATGACAAGCTCAGAGCCAACTAGTGTTACCAACAGTGCTCGTCAAAACACTGTCAAATTAGCCGACCAAGAGCTTATCGAGCAAATTCGCACTAGTGTGAGAGTAACCCTTACCAAAGTATGGTTCACTGCGCAAAACTTACAGGAGTCACTTATTACATATCTGTGTAGGTAATAGAGTTCGAAATGGAAGCGGCCTACGAAAACCTGTGGCGGTCTGTTGTCCTTATTAAACCGCCTTGGAATTTGACAGACACTTTTCGTTGTGTGAATAAGCATTGGATAGCGGTTTTTGGAATGCTGTACCCTTCAAGCTTTCGGGATAATGTGAATGCGTTACAAGAAACACTTCACAGCTGCAGAAGTACAGTATTCATTAGTTTCGTGTGACCATACCGAAACAGTTTTTCGAGTGTATATTCAGAACATTGGAAATTCTTGTTTGCTTCCAGATTCCCTGGCGTCTGTCAAAGATGGGAAAGAGCTTTTTGATACCGCCCTGCTTATATTGAAAACTACGGGTCGGACGAGGAAAGAACTAGTAGAGCTTGTAGGAACGCAGATAAGAAACTTAAGGGTAATTTTATTGTGTTTTTCTACCACTTTTTTCACGCGTCGTAATCAGGTTGCGTTTGAAAAATGGGAGGGTGCCAAACGGAATACTTCGACGTATGTGCTCGAAAATAAGCAAAAGGCGCTAGACTTCTTCCAGTTATTATGGCATCAAATTTTCCTCACATGGTATTTTTCATTAGCTACCTATTAATTTTTTTTCCTAAACTATGATTCTCGCAGTGCTGAGATATTGCACACGTTAAAGCTACCGAACAACTTGGAATGTCATCCTATGGGATCTCTTACCGAAATTCAGGCTCAGAATTACCTTGTCAATCTGCGAAATGTCCTCTTAATTCTGCATAAATCAATGTCAAGGTAATGCACAACTTTCTAACGAAATTTCCAATAACTGTAAACTGTAAAACAGTTTTTTGCTAAATGTGGACCAAGGCTCGGCGCGTGAATTTGCACTGTCGCTTTTCGCGTGTGCGAATACCAACGTAATTATAATGAATGGAAGCACATTGCCCGTTCAGGGAGTTAAGGAGTTGACACATGCCTTATTAGCATTGGCATCGGACGAAGAGGGAAGGTAATATTATTTCACTTTTTTCATGAATGACGAGTTAGGCAAATGTGTCTCTTGCTATCGCTGTATTTTCAGTTTCTTTTCTTTCTGTTCTTGAACTGGGTTAAAGCCACGTCATTAACGTGTAAATGAGATAGTTCTGCTACGTGGGACACGTCTTGTAGGCCGTCTGTAATTTCGTGCGGGGGGATCGCGGCAAGTCCTAAGTTTTGTTATTTGCGTCAAGTTGTCTCACTTCCAAGAGTAAATGGCTCGGAAAAATGGGTCAAGATACTTGGGAGTCATTGTGAGGAGTCGTAAAGTGAAATTGGATGTGTAGGAACTTTTCCTATTTGTCGTTCCATCGACAGTTTGCGTAGCAAAAGCTCTGCCAGACTGCCCAAGTCCCCAGTGTATTTCAACTTGCAGTCGTGTTCTTTGCAAAGTGCATCCTAACGTTTACTTCCACGCTACTAATTTTATGGAAATTAAGATAACCTTGTCCTAGATCCTCTTCATGCAAATATACGATAACAAAGTACCGTTTTTGCAAGTTCCGTGGCTCTGACAAGAGAAAAGTGAACACTGTGTTAGCTTTACTTTTTTTACTGTGCCGTTCTTTTACGCACCTGTAGCTAAAGTTTTACCGGTCTGTTAAGTTCACAATGGAATTAAACTTGCAGTAATGTGCTTTACGAACACACTGGAGCGTTTTATTCCCTCGCTACAATTTGGTGCCATTCAAGATTCACCTTGGCCTAGATTCTGATGTTCAAAAACAGAGCATTGTTTTGAAAGTTAGCGGTAATGGTTCTCAAGAGATAAAAAGACCGTCATAACAGCGTTTATCTTTCTCTCTTTTTTGTCTTTACCTTTCTGATGCGTCTCCGTTTTTCTTACAGGGCAAAAATGGAAAATGGTCTTGGACAGCTAAAAGGATTCCATGATATACTCCCCGACCTTTCGTCCACCTGCTAATGTTTTTCTAGCAAATCTCGTGGTTGTCTCTCAAGGAAATTTATTTTTACGAATGTTGAGACTATGCCATTTTTAATGTCTCTGATCTGTGATTTTGTTAACCTAGTAATGTCAAACACCAAATGTATGATGCAATACATGGAACTATTTTATCAAATAATTCCTTGAATTTATTTTCGCTACTTAATAGGTTGTCAAGGGTTTTAAATCAGATTTGAGGACTGCCGTTCTTTTTTCGTAAAAAAAAACTGGACGGCGGCACTGATCATGGTGGGTGCAACGAGTAGCCGCCCCCACAACGTACTCTTTTTTCCCCGAATGTAAAGCAATAACGTCGGTAAAAATTCTATATTCTTCGCCTATGAATCAAAACAGTAAAAAACCAAACGAGTTGCGCCTAACATGATATTTTAGACATCCGCAAAGTGGGGGCCCAAAGGAACAGAAAAGAAAAAACAAATCTTTTGTATCTGATGAAAATAAGTTTTGCACATCACTGTTGCTTGTAAATGAGAAGATTCGTCTATTTTTGTCTTATAATTTTTGGTCAAAGAGTGTGAGCTTTGGTTGCCGTAAGCATTTTTAGGCTTGTTCTAGGTATAGCACACTTCAGAATCCCGTGGGATTCTTCGTTAGTTTATAGTACCAGCCACTTTGTTTTTTAACGCTTTGTAGCGAGAGAACTCTGATCGCTTTCTAATTAAACTTAACGTCCAACTATACAGTTAGAAAGAAAAAGTGTTTGGGATTATAAGAGCGCCCCTGAAATGTACGCCAATGATAAAGCTCAAAGAAATTGAAAATATGAAATTTGTGAGGACTTCGAAGTTGACTGTACGTATTGTATGAATTTAACGTAACCGATTGTATTACAGGACTGCTTTTACTTCATTGTCATTCAAGAACCATTTCTCCGAAGAGATGGAACTTGCTCATGTTTTATATCTTATCCGCTGCATGATTAAAGCGCATAAAACGAGTGTGAGTCGTAAGTTGCCACAAATTACACTGTAAGGCAATTTTCGTAGTAACCAATATCAAAGTAATTCCCCATAGGATACATTTGTTTCATCAGGCTGTCAATCCCACAAAGGAACTTAACTCCTTGCTCACTAACCGAATTCATTCATTCGATTGTCCTTCTGTCTACCTGTTCTGTGTATACATTATATATTGCACAGGCTCGAAGCCGATGACAGGAATTAAGAAAAAGAAGAAAGAACGAAAACCCCACAATAGAGTGAGTACCGTAATAGCAACGCCATTTCAAGTGCGATGAAGAGTTCATTCATTACGCTTATAAGAAAGACTGGTGATATCTAACCTCACTTAACCTTGAGCAAAAGTTGGCAACGTCCAGTGCAGATGGAACCAACTTGAGAAAAACTTACGTTAAACACTTGGCGACCTGTCACTTTGTTTTGACATGCCTCGAGGCCCTTCGCACACTCAACGCATGAAAGCGAGTCCAAGTGAGAGAAAAACGAAGACCTAGGTGACGAAAACGCTTGCAAGTTTCAAATTTGGAAACGAATACCTTCAACAGTACAAATCCCTGAGGCATACAACCTACCACAGCGAATGAGTGTTCAAATGTGGTACAGTATTAGATTCTTCCCGAAGAGTCATTTATAATGATCGCTGTACATAAACCAAACCCCCTTCAATACTCAGTTTCTATCTTGACCTAAGCCTTCATGAGTACTAGGTCTAACATATAAGGATGCCTTCTTAAAAAGCTAAATACAATACTACTGCCACCCCTACAAATTTACTTGAACTTTCTACATACCTTTGCCTTTCAAGGGGCTCGAAAGCGGGTAAGACGCAGATTTACGGTAGAAATTCCATAGACGTCATCAGTTCGGCACAAAAATGGCAGCAATAGGGAGTATAGTGAAGCACAAACCCACTTGTGATGCTTTCATGTCAGACGACTACGTCATGTGCAACACAACCTAAACAGTTATTCTAGTAAATGGTTTGCAGAACCTGGTAACCAACTTCGTAGCGAATTGCACATTTTAAGACAAAAATGTACGAACCTTCAAGAAATGAAGCAAAACGCACGGAGCCAACACACAACTGGAGAACGACTGACACGAGAACAGTGTGCTCTTTTCAGGACGCTTTGTTCACAGCGTCACTTATTTCGTCCAAGCGTCTAAGGCTTCCGGTTTGCTTGCGGGTTCGCGAATGTTATAACTAGCATTAATAGTCCTCCCCCCCTTTTTTTCTGCATTGGTCTTTTACAATCGATTATCAAAAGATAAATTACCAGGCAAATTATCCAGTAATCGAAAGTATTTTGACAGCGATTATTTACGCGAAAAACACGAAAAATTTGGCTGCGTAAAATCTCTACAAAATACTTAATCGCGAACTGGCTCAGTTCACTAAATCGCAGAGCTCGTACTACGATCTTAAGCAAGCCAAGAGACCTATTGTAAACCAACTAATCGTCTAGCAAACGCAAAGCTTTGTTTCACACAAAGGAAGTGTTGTACTGTACAGTACTCGGCAAAAAAAACGGGCCATACAAACTTCCCTATGCTACCGCCACGGCAGTTGCGCGAGCGGTGTCCCACTTTTTCGTCTTTCGAACGTTTTTGACCCGTAAGGCTTCCTTCCCCAGTGGCGTGGGACGTTAGCATAAGGCGGTTTGTTTGGCCCGTTTTTTTTGCCGAGTACTGTACAATATTACTCGTGTAGAACTTGCACACTGGGAAGTTGAATAATATCCAGTGAAACCTGTCGCTACGGACAGGTACACAACGCTTTAATGCAAGCGAAGAGTAAAAAAGTTAACGAAGTGACAATAGAATCCCTGTCAAAGAGGGTATTCAAGCTTACTTAATCTTATTCGTCAATAGTTGACGCAATATCCCTGGTGATTTGCTTGTAAGAGCAACGGCCTTACGAAGACACGTTTTCTTATAATCATGTATTAATGTCGCCCGTATGGTTTCCTTTCATGTTACAATTCAACTCACTTTTGCACCAACTACAATTCACACGCGTAGCAAATAACAGGGTTGTATGAATGCCTTACGAAAACTGTAGTCCACGTTCAATCCCAAAAATGAAAACGGGGGTAAAATAGTTTCGAGCTCTGTATGCCTTTGAGGAATGTATAGTCCTTTACATGTACTTTTTACATATATGTATATAAAACAGGGACTCGACTGCGCAGGGTCTTTACAGAGCTTGGTGTAAGTTTTTAACAGGAGATTCTTGCAATATGCAAAAGTTAAACTGATTAGGAATTCAAAAATGCCATATAATGTAAGTCTCACGCAATAAATACCCCATTTCATGTATAGATCCTTTGACGTATAAATAGCTTAAATTATCTTGACAAAAGCTACCTTTAACAAACGCTGACTCACTCCTCTGTGACTCGAACATTATTTTTACACAAGATCATGAAAACTCGAGAAGCCATTTTCTCTCGCCATATTCTATCACAGAACAAAATGAGTTCCTTCAACAAATGAACTGGTACGACAAATCAACGCGTTTATCTGCTGATCGAACTGTCTTGGTACCGCTCGGGATGCGTGAGTTCCAAATAGAGGTCCGATTGCAAAAAGCGCAAGTAGGAATCCCGCTCCATCAAAGCTTGTATCCGGCGCTGAGCAAGGTCGAACGCATGGCGGTCAGTCGCTGCATTCTGGAGATGATTTAAGGTCGCGAGCCTCGTATCGGGGTCCAGATTAACTTCCTTCGGGGCTTGCACTGCAATGAAGTCGTTATATATTTTCTGGCCCCGGATTTGCAGCTTCTGTGGTCGACATTTCTTGTATTCCTCACACGCCAGCCAAAACTCTACGTTCTCGTCGCTAAATTCTCTCTGCAGGAATGCACGGAACAGTGCCGCTCCGTCTAAAAGAAAAGAAAAAGTAATTCCGTTAGTCATTCAAGTTACTTGATCCAGCAAGTCCATACACATGAAAACACCTTCAAGGTCACAAGCTGTTACAAGACAAAAACAGTTTGCTACTTTTCTCCCACTACAGCTTAAGACCTTCAAGTTAGGTAGTACACAACGTAATTCCTCAACGAAAGGAAAATGGAGGCTTATTTCCTGAGATCGAGCATCTACTTTCATATGAGCCTTTAGGAAGTCAACCAAGCGCCTATCAGGCGTATTTTTTCTTTTCGTTACCTAAACCCGGTTCAATGTCGTCGACTTTATAAGATAACTGCGCGCGAAATCGAAAGTCATCTACTCCTCGTGTATACCTGTTAAAAAGCTAGAGAGTAAACAAGGATTGCACCATCTATCCACACAGTACTCCCACTCAAGCGTAGTACGTAGTACAACAGCGTAGCAAAGCGACCTTTCAGGACTCGTTTAATTATAAATGGAATTAACTCGGACAGATGAACACTTGAGCTTCAAGTCGTAAGATGCGAAGCTTGTTTACTCTCGTCGTACCCTACCACCTTTGTCATGACATATTAGGGGTTTTCGTCAAGTTGACCAAAACTTGCAAGTTTCCCTCTTTTTTATCTTCAGAAGGACTGGGTGACCCGAGTGGGTGCAGAAATGAAACCTATTTCTGACTTTGAAAAGATGCTAATGAAATTCGACCCGGGAACGCGTTCCCGTTAACCTTTGCTTCCATAGTGCCTAATGCCCTCCACTAAAGCCAACCAAACAAGAGATAATTACAAGACAGTAACTTATGTATCTATGCTCCCCCAGATTCCTACTACAGTACGCTAAGCACAGTGTTACCTGCACAGCAAGACAGGGCTTCGTAGATCGATCCCTTCATTAATGGGGGTGAATACATGACCTGCTACGTTCAGTCAAGCCTAATTCAATTTCGTAGGAACCTAGCGTTTAGTATGATTAAGTAACTCACTCGTATACATTCGCCAGATTGCCAAATAATGCCGCTGTTAAAGGGACGTAGTGCAAAGGCGTAGGAGCATGCCGAAAATTGCATAATCGCTACATACTCATGTGCTTTTCCGGCGGGGGATTTGATCAACAAGGTGGGCGGACGCTCGCCACTACGGATTCAACCAGACCAACAACCCCGGACAAATCGTCTAATGTACTTGCGCATAAGTCAGAGCTTGCAACAAATTATGAATGACACACATAACGTATGTACGTACGTAGTTTATTGCACTCCTCTTTATTTGTCAACAACCTACGACGTAGCATAGCGAAATGCCAAGTTGTTTGCTGCGCGTTGCCCCGCAGCATACAAATAAATTATCGAGTTGTCTTGAGTGGCGCAACACCTCGACAGTACTTGTGACCATCTCAAAGATTTCCAGACCTTTTGTTCTGCTTTGACGTAACAATCGAGAAATATGCGAAGAATAACCATCGTTTCAGACTCCATACGCTACTAGAATAGTCGCACGCGTGCTTTTTATACCACCGCGGGGGAAGGATGCTGTAACGGAGGCTTTAGAGATGACAAGCGAGGTCAGGCAAAACTCGTTCTATTTTCTTCCACAATGATCCCCGCTTACTCAGGCGGCAATCTCCCCTCCACGTAGGACGTCAGCAGTGACGTCAATGTTCGTAAGGGAGGGGAACCTACTGGCATCATTCGGAGGGACGTATTCCGCTACTGTGCCATCTCACTATGAATCCTTTCGCTCTTTCAACTACAAATTACAGGGTCGCTTTCTGGAACGCTATCTCCTTCAGGACCTTCGACCTGGCCCTTCATTCAAAACAGAGAAAAAGAAATCTTTTGGTTACGAATAAACTGTACTAATCTTATCTGCCATTGACGCTCATAATGGACGTTGATTTGGCTATGACGTTATTTCTCGAAAGTCACCCAGACTTTGGTTTCATTTCAATAACTTCGCCGGGTGATTTTCTAAATGACTACACCGGAAATTTTCTTTCTTCATTCTACACGGCCAAGTCATCTACAGTGTGGTGTGCTGAAGCGCGTGACTTGGCTCCTTGACATGGGACCGTTATATTAGGGCCAATATTACAGACGGGTCACGTTCCCTCTTCAGTTTTCAATTCACGCTGTCAAGAGGCTGAAAGCAAGCACATGCCAGTACACGTTGGCTCTAGATTTTCTCAATAGTTGTAAACTGAATAAAACTTGTAGCAATCACCCCGCCCCTCTTAGGTGTTCCCTATAACACCCAGTAGGGCATACTACATTCTGTGCTGCTTTGAGGATTCACTTTCGAACAATAGTGACTCAACTTCGTAAGATAACACGTTATGCAATAAACGGGATGCGACTTCGCGATGTGGTAGCAGGCTTTCCGGTAGTCATCTGATTAGAATATCACACTTCCTCAAAGGCAATCTTAACTTAACTTTTTTGTGGTAGCGGATACTATACCGCAAATAACAAATTTTGCTCGAACGGCGCAACGCTAAAGTAATCCAAAAACTCAAAAAGTTCAATAAACGAGACACAAATGTTTCCACAAATAGCTATAAAAATGACGTCTTTTTTGGAAGACGTCATTTACTGTTTTTTTTAAAAGAAACTCCAGCTAGCAAACCTTAACAATTGGTATGTACAACTTCAAATTTGATCAGAATAACAAAAAAGACCGCTCCATTGCGGAATAGTACCAGTTCTTGAGAAATCCATCTAGCTTGAGAACAATGCCGTACTGCGCTTGTTTGCATACAAATACAGGTAAAAATAATTAGTTGTAACAGAAAGGTTTAGTTTCAAAAACACAATCGAACAGAAAACCATCACTTCCCTTTCTACTCGCAATTTTTTACGTTAAAACGACTAGAACGAGAAGCGTACGAACCAAAGAGAAAAAAGTAGTCAAGTCCTAAGTTGCATACTTTTCTTTTACTTCAAAGGAAAAGAAATCGACATGGATTTATTTCGCAGATTGCTCAAGTCAATACAGTTAGGGCAAACTTACATTTGGAGGCCATGAGATCCAGAAAAGATTGAGCCCATTTATGCGCTTCTTGAGGCTGAGGTCTGACAGACGAAAGATTTTCGGTACTCCGGCGTCGCAGAAATCCTAACCGCGATTTCACCTCGGACCTGTCAACAGTCAAACAAAATTACATTAGACACATCGAGAAGAACTTTACAGCAAACGCTTATATAAAAACTCAGACTTTTCCTCGGCTAAAAGCTCCTAACTGTTACACTTCCTTGGCTTCTTTCCCAGAAGCTAAAACTGCTAAATAAAGTATACCCCGAGCTTTATTGAACGCACTGTTAGATTTACAATACTGTCGGACCAGCAATTTCCCTCCTTGCGCTCAAAAAGCGCCTATATTTATCAATGACAACCCACTGGTTCAAGTCCTGTTGCCCTACATTCCCGCTTTCCGTTCTTCTTCCTCTCGCGGCTTTCTCTGGAAGCGCCATTAGGCTCTTTAAGATTTAGCTTCGCTATGAAGTCACCTAGCCGTTGATATTCAAATTTTCTATGCTTTAAACACAAAAAAAAATTCGAACACCGTGCTTAAACAAAAAACAGATTCCTTGCTTTGTCACTGACCGGTTAAAGTATTTGAAGAAGTTATTGGACTCCGATTTCCTGTTGACACTTCTCTTGGGAGTGGAAGGTGTCGATTTGGAGCCACAAGTCTTATCCGCTTCTTGCAGCATGATATTTAGCGATTCGAGCACATTTTTGGTCGCTTTAATCGAATCCCGGCGGATTTCTGTGGGGTGGATCATGGTGGCTGTGACTTAGTTGACAAAACGAACGGGTAACGAGACAAAACACCACTGAGGTAGACGAACTTCTTTGTGACTTGGCGTGACAGTAAGAACTCGCCTCGCACTAACGCTATCTGTGAGCTACGTTGTATGACTGAAAGCTGGCAGAGTTCCGGGTCTCTGTTATACAGCCAAGCGGGGAAAAGGGGCACATGCGCGCCACGCAAACCGTTTTCCTGACCACAAGTGGGAAACCTCCTCGCTTCGTTTTCCCTCCACCCTTTTTGAATTGGGCTGCTTGCCAGCATACAAAAGCTGGTTCCTACTTTCATACAGGTGGTAAAGGCATAATGCAATCATTCCAAAGTGGTCAGGGAAAGTTTAAGGCTACGGACACACCGGATGCGTCTGCAATAACACCTCGAAGGCCTGGACGAAGCTTCAACGAAAATTGGTAATGCACGAAAAGAGAGAATCCCCGCTCCCATACCTTGACATTTGTCTGCTGGGAAATCGCAAGGATTCCAAGACTTTGACCTTGCGGAAAAAATGACAAACGTACTCCTATTCTTCCACGTAAAGTGTTTTAAATTTTTGCGTAATTTTTTTTTCGACAAACGAAATGGACTTTCGTCTATTACCGTGCGTTTAGCTTCTCTTAGTATTATTTAATTCTTTTAGTGTTTTTCTACTTTTGGTAATACTTTACACTTAATATGTGAACATGTGATTTATAGAATTAACTATTTATTTAAATAATTCATTTATTTATGTTTAAATTATACATATCCTATGGATATTTACAACAGAAACCGTCTTATTCAGCCACTGTTGTAACCAACCAATACTTTCTCCGTGAATCAGCTTTCTTCATCCCATTCTAGGGAACATGACAGTGTGCAATGTTCGTAATAGTTTGTCCGGAGGACTAATGTCTGATTATTTGACTAATTAAATCCTTAATAAATACATAACACATGCATACTATGTTTCATTTACCTTCTATAATTGCTATATTTTGATATCTTTCCTACTGATGGGCATTTTGTTTTATCAAGGCTAAAGTCCGATATCACGGAGCCTGGACAAAAGGGCTTTTACTCCCTTTAATGTATATTTTACTTTACTAAGAATGGTCTCACTCGTGGTTTAGATAAAAGAAAGTATTAATACTGTAAACAAAAAGTTCGCATGCTTTTAAACGCAAAAGCAAATTAGGGCATACATTTTTAACAAAAAAAGATCCGTTGAAGTCAAAGTCTTGATTCCTACTATTATCGCACTCATTATGGATTAGAATAAAGAGTTCGTTTCCGGTGACGCTTGTCCCTTTCTTTGAAGACCACGAAGTTGTAACGCGCGAAAAGCGAATCCTAAAACAACACGGATTTTGTCTGAATTTCGGAGAAAGCTGTATAACTTTCCTTGAAAACATCCTCTACTTCGGGGATTTCCGTGATGGGCCGTAACAGCAGTTGTCAAATTCGCAAAAGGAAGCTCACAGTTGACAGCTTTACAAGCTGTAGATCAACACATAACAATTGCCCTTATATCGAAAAAAAAGCCAGCCCAGACGCGCAGCTTATATTTGCATTAGAGAAAACCTCAAAGCTTTGAGTCTTCTTTTTCTGCCAGAGGGTTTAACGAGAACTGACGTCAACTGGAAGAGTAAATACACATGCAAGGGAAACTAGATCCAGAAAGTCGCAGACGCTCGGGTCCGAATTTGTATCAACAAACTCGTCAGAGGACTGTGAACTCGCGTGTTTGAGAAAGTATTAGGACATTTCACACCCAAATCGTTACTCTTACTATATGAGCCACTCCTACGGGTTTTCCTGCCATTAAGTAAGCTTGATGGTGCAGAATGGCGATTATTTGGCTTGGGAGATTTAATTAAAGCGTTCTTTGCAAATTCATACGCTTTTGAAAACAGTGAGTGCGCATTAACGTGCGGTAAAGCACGTGTGAATAAGTTCAAGAAACCTAAGAAGCATAGGCGAGGAATGCTTTACAGGATATTATCACGAGATGTCTGGAAGAAATAGGAAACCTCAAGTGTCAGGCCTACAATGACCTGGTTGGGTACATTGAAAATTGTTTCACAGCCCCAGCATCGCTTTTCAGAAACTAAAGGCACTGGTTGGCTCTGTCGCTTGTTAATTAGCACGTATTCTGCACGTGAAGAATCCGGATCAATGCTTTTGGGGGCAGGTGAATCAAACATGGCAATACAAGTTGCCACGGTTTTGAACTTTGATTTTTTCAAACTTGAGAGGTGTCGACGTGCTAAGAACGTGAATTATGCTTAAGTTTGAATCAAAAGTTAGGGTAATAACTTGACAGTCGCCGTAAGTCAAATGTTACGACAATGTCTGGTTCAAGGAATTCACGTGTACCTAACGTAGGTACGCAATAAGTGTCATGTAGAAATTCCGTGGCCCCAACGCGTTCATTAGGTTCATTACTCCCCATAAAGTCACTTGGTGACCGTTAGATTGCTGATCAAAACTGGGGAATTTGATCACCTGCTTGTGCATGTGCCAGAATACCGTATACTGTACCATTATTTTTAATGACATTTTAGCCGAAATGGTCTTTCGAGTTTTTTTCCCATTCTTAGGGTAAACTTACGTGTACAGCTTTTCAGAATGATTGGAATGGACGCTATATTTGGCTTCTTGCTGATCCTTGTTACTTTTTTTTTACCTTTGTTGATCGAAAGACTCGGGACAGTATCACGTGAGATACGGCTCACGCGAACCACAGAGTTCGTTTCTATGGATGTATGTATCCATGGGAGGCTATTCAATTTTCCGAGCTTCCAAACACGGCCTAACGTGACAACTGTTAAAAAATTGACTCGTTGCCCTAAAAACATGAGTTGATTTTGCACCTGCGCTTCTTAAGCTAAGCAGCTTCTCTAGAGATAAATGTATGCTTTGCCTTCGTTTCAAGCTTCTCTTATTCTCTTCAAAACAAATACTGAAAAATAAAAGAAGCGCAGTTACTTACAATCCTCGTCGCCACTTCGCTTCTTCTTCATTTCGCTCAGCTTCCGGACACGGAATGTCAGCAGACTTGGCTTTGCTTACTTTCTATAGGGAAAAGGGGAAAAGAGGAATTTAATTTTTATTTTGGCGCAACTTCCTGTTGTATCCATCAATCACGTCAAAGTGTACGAACACAAGTTCGGTCGTGAAAGAACTGAAAAATTCCCGTACAATATTACGATCGTGAACGGTTATGTAACAATTGCGGTAGACCTATTTGCGTTACGTGAAGTATTTACAAGAGCCACATTAGTAGACAAAGAGGCCCCCTGTTTGGATTAAATGGAAGCTGACCAGGAAGCCCTAGAAAGCCGGTCAGGATTCTTATACGACCCGGATATGGAAAAAAGAATGGGCGGCAAATCTTCGTCTTGTCAGCCGCTTGGTCGGAAATGAAAAGGCGGAAAAAGCATGTGGAGGAGAAAATAAGGTCAATGTCAGGTACGAGCTTAGCTTTCAATAGCATGGTGCTTTGGAATTGTTGCACGCCATTGGAAGAGCACAACAGAGGCGGATTTGGTCCAGTTTTCTCTCCTGACCTACATAACGTTCTTCAAGATCGAGGTAACGGACGCGCTCGGATTAGCACCACGTGGTTCACCAAGCAACACAGACGGAGCTGCACCTTGCTGCAAACAATGTACCATATTGCACAGTACATATAATACTTTGAAAGGAAAGTTTTTTACGTTTTTCTTTTGAACCTTTTCTTTCTTTTTAATGCTTCCTTTTCTTTAGTAATTTTTCTTTCTTTCTTTGTTTTTAAGGTGCTATCTTGTTATTTTTCCCCTAGTTGGACGCGAAAATTTAGCTCTCAGGATCTAGAAACGTCGACCATTTCAGGGAAACCCAAATACGACGTCCAGTACAAAGGTTGGGTTTGGGGACTAAGTACTTATGTACTGTGTAGCAAAGTCATGCCGATACGGATACATTTTACTACGCAATTCCGAGAACGCACTGCGGAAAGGAAGGCATGTTGGCCGGAAAGTGCTTTGCAAATCAACCACGAGATACGAACCGCAATTTTTTTTATCTCTTGCGGTACCTTCCCTCTTTATGCGCACAGGATACGCAAATCAAGGTTTCGGGGCTACCGGATGTCTTTTCTGAACGACGTTGATGGGGAAAACGAAGTTCGCGAAAGAAGTGGGAATCAATTTGCTTTTAAAACGCCTTCTTTGGTCTTTTGCCCGGGAACGAAGCTCTAAGAGGACGTGCTGTTGGGTAGCGACACCTTGTTTGCACATTTAGGCCTTTTGGGGAGGTGGGTGGTTACAAACGTGAGCGAGGATCACGAGTTTAGATTTGCAGACATGTGAATCTGTGAAGACACGTTCCTTTTTTTTCTTGAGTATAACATTGTAAGAACTTACAGGCTTAGAGCGAAGAAAAAGTGCATAAGGAGGCGGGTCGACAGGATGCTCCGGAGTACACGATGCACTGTTCGTCCTTCTTAGCAACCTTGTCAGCCTCGAAGGTGTTGCTACGGCCGCGGCTGCAGAATTAGTAGGTAGGGCAACGGTCGTTGGCGATTTGCTGTAAAGATCTCCAGCCGAGCAGGCCAAATCTACATAAGGAAAGCAAGACATTAGCAAACGCAAAGAGAACACTTCCTTTAGTAAATACAGCATCCTGCGACACGAATCATACAAACATACTGTATGTTAAAAATAGATGCGTTCGTTGAACGGACTCAGAACATAAAAAGGTGGCTGGGTAATTCATAAATCAGAGCAAATCTCAATAACAGATTATGGACGCATTGGCTGACGAAAGGACACAGTCATCTCTTTATCCCCGGGGAAAAAAACAGGACGATGATTTCGACGCCTGAACTCCTTTGCTCCATGAGCATCGCCATCTGGAACCACTAGGGATTTCAAAACTACGACAGGCTATACAAATCGAAAATCGATACAAATCGAAAGGCTATGATGCACGTGGATCTACGTTAGAAGTAATTTGGACTAATAAAAAAATAGTTATAAGAATTACAAAGTAACGCTCCTTAAATATACGAGAAAAATAAAGGTGACACTTAATTGCTAATGATGTTTAACTTACATGTTTAAAAAGTAAAAACGGAACATATATATTTGAGACATATGTCTGTACGTAAATGGAATTAGTTATTAGCTGAGTTTTTACTTCTTGTTATTATGTTTAACGGCGTTCAGTTAGCGGTTTTCTAATCTCATTCTCTAAACGTCTATTAAAACTGTCCCTCATATCAGTGCACCTCATCTCGTGTTCTTCAATGTTTGGCGTCACACGAAATTATCAAGTTATACGACCATCACTTCCATGACTTGAACCCTTTCTTGACGCACGACTTGCTAAAAGAATGTCAGGTTCCCGCCAAAGGTCCTAACCTTGCTGCGGTGTGGCGTAGTTATCGCGCGACGCGTATCGGCAGATCTGTATACATGGCACCAGTTCTGCGAAATAGTATTTTTGCTTCTTTTGCTGTTTTCTAGTACCTGAATATTACACTTTACAGTTCTGAGAATGCATCGTCAAAATTACAGCGTCCAATTTTTTTTTTACTTTCTTAGTTGAAATCGATAGTCTGGAAGGATAATATAAAAGTTCAGAGAGAGTAAGACGTTCTAATTTATGCTTAAGGTACACTCTCGTAAGCTGAAAACTGGATGGCGACGGTGTGGATCATTGACGGATAATTTTTCTTCTAGCTTTAGTGTCTGTGACGACAGAAAGACTTTGTCAATGTTGTTGTTGTTGAAAATACATATAGTCTCTAGACAAAAAACTCTTCATTAGCTTTGTTATACATTTTAATGCCAAAGTTAAGTACCACCATTCGTCAGTATTTTCTAGAGCTACTTCAAGTTCAAAACTATCTTTTACCATCTGTGCAACAACCGATTGGTCTTGGACATTATCTGAATAAAGTGTTCTCCAATTAGACGAGATATGGTTAAAAAGAGCTACAATTATTCGTTACATACTCTATGTTGCCCACGTGGTTTCTATTCCAATGCCACTCTTGATCATTTTTAAATATAACGGTTAAGCTAAATCAGAAAGTTTAAAAAGCGCGCGAGTACAACGACTGCCTAGCCCACGTAATCTGTGATTGGCAGAAGGGCGTATGCCAGTTGTACCCATGAACCTTGCTCAACTCGTATGTCAGAGTGCTTATGCCGGCTTACACTCTACACGAAATATAATATGGAAAATGTAATATAACTGAAAAAAAAGCGATCTCAGTATAGACGAATAAACAAGAAATATAAAATTATAGAAAATGAAATACTACATACTAAATAACTTCGACTTCATCATCAGCAAATGACGTTCCATTCGGGAGCTAAAAACAGTCATTACTGCAAAAGCTTTCAATAATACGACTAGACCGACGAATAACAGAACTTAACTTCTATTAAGCTAATCTAGACGAATAAAAATACTAAAAATGAAAAGCAGAGAACGAAGTTAATTGTGCACTAATTAAACATGTTGTAGAGTTTTCGCACGCTAATCTAGTTATGGTTATTTCCGGACGTATTTGCAAACTTAACTCGCACATTCGGATTGTGATGACGTCACGTACCTCATTTGGGGGAAAAACTTCCCACTTTCGCTATTCAAATCATAAGAACCATTAGAGCAAAAATTGCCGCGCGTTGGAAAGTTTTTTCCCCCTTAAACAGGACTTTTGACGTCACTAACAACCAACATGGCAATTTAATATGCAAAGATGGCGGGAAAATGCAACCGACAGACGCAGACCAGCGGATGCTCTTTTTTCTAGGAAAAGGTCGTTACAGTTCTGGCCGGACACAGCACCTTTATTTTCTTTACAATTAGCTCCTCCATTTGCAAATAGCTCGATTAGGTAATTTCGAATCAATCTCGTAACCGTGTTTTTCGTAGTCTTTTAACCTTCTAGCGACATCTCCTGAAGAAAGCCTGTACCACATTCGCTCGCGACTGCTGAAACTTTAATACCGTGCTAGTGCGAGACCACTTCTTTTAATTATAGTTCCTACTTCCTACTACTACTACTACTACTATAGTTCCAACTTTCCTGTAGATATTAAGATAAATTTAAAAGAAAAACGAACCCTCTCTTTCAAAGCTAAGGGAGAAAATACAAGCTGGAGTCGTAACCAAATACTACGTCGTACCCAGTGACTTGATTTCATCCCTACTGGCCACAGCTCGCTTTCTGCTGCTTTTCGTTGTTACAAATGGAAAACGGAAAACGGTTCCACTAGAGGCGGGTCTCGGTGACGGTGAAGCATCGGAGGTCTCTGGAGTCGTTAAACTGCCAAGAGTATTCTGTGAACAAGATTGTAAAATTAACATATTTGTCACAGACCCATCGAGCTTCATTTACCCTCGGCGCAGTGCGCCGTCGCTGAATGTCACATCGTTGACCAAAATCGAAGGCTAAGTCGATGTCTGAGGGGGTTTCGATTCCCGCGCTAGATGGTGCGGAAGCCCACGAAGGACTTGATTCACTGCTATCGCCTGGAAATAAGATCGGAATGAAGAGAAGGAAAACTAATTCATCCGTTGTACCTATGTTTCGAGGATGTTCGATTGTCATGCCATGAGCGTGTTGTCTCATATTAAAAAAATTTGGAAAATCTGCAACGATATAATGGTTTTAAAAATAAGTTAAAAGTCATTTTCTCAACGGATTTTTTTTAGGTAAGGTTACCTGGGGTGCGAGGAAATTGTCGAAGCCTCTTAAAGACAGGAGGTACTTTCTTAACAGTAAGCGTGCTTGGACCACTAGCGGCAGTCTGTAAGTAAAGCAAAATATATTCATTAATATTTCTTCAAAAAATGAGACCTCTGAAAGCCGATGTAGTCGGCAGAAAGAATTCGTAAGAGTGTACCCAGCAAGGGATTCGAGGATTGAAAGACTTTTTTCATTAGAATATATTTCTTTAATAAGAACAGTCTTATCTAATAACAAGCTATTCCTTCCTTTCAATACATTTGAAAGGAATTCCTTCCTTTCAATACATAATCGTGGACTTTAACTAAGATAAAGTATCATCCTCGAAAAGTAACTCCACATTTTTACGTTTTATCATTTGCAAACGATTTACTACCCTACTAATCATGAAACATAACCAGAATTTGGCAACGAAGAGTGACGGCTCCGCCGGCACATCCGGTATGCATCAAATTTAAGCGTAATGCAGTCCAGGAATAAAAATGAATCGTCCCAGGTTATCATGAAATAGCACCTTCGAGCAAACTTAACAGAAATCAAGTCGCACACATATTTTCTAAGCGTTGTTAAAACGAGTTTAAGCTCACAGCCGTCTTGTACACATCTTTTTGACGTACAGTACATGTACTACTCGGGAAGTGAGGATGCAACCTTACAGCAGACAGTAATACTGTAGTTCGCAATGATAAAGCACGTGGAAACAACTCCTAATCTCAGATTTAGATCTATTTACCGTCTTTTGACACTGATTCGTACGAGCTTACACAAGCGGTGACCTACCCGAAGCAATTCAAGGGAACGGACACTGATGGTGATTTACGGGCGGAAACCAAAGTCGGCTTGAACAGGGTGTGCCCGGAGGCAAGGCGGGGTTAATAGCTAATGCAACGGCCATTTTATTACGTTACGCTATAACACAGAGCGAATATTTGTTCCATAGGAATTCCTATTACGGAAAAAGTGGAACGTGAACCCTAGCTCATATGCAAATGACTCGATCGATTCTGTATCACAACTAACAATATTATTGTTCTCTTTCTTCCTCTATGGGACATTGTCACAGACTATTTAGGCTACTAGATCCTTATTCTTTTCGGTGAAGTTGACAGGTGACTCAAGAGTCACTGTCTGTTCCCTCAGCTCAGTTTTTTGTATGCATCCATCATACCCACTTTCCATTTCTTCATTTTTCCGTTCGTTTGCTTTCACATCTTATAGCAAGTCTTTCCGCCTCTAAGTATAACTGTGTAAGAATGTTCTATTTTCGTCCAATACCGTAGTCTTCCCATCTCACCTTCCGTATCATCTCTCGTTATTGTCTCAGCATCATCACATTGCACGTCTTTCCTATTCATTAGTCTCTTACGCCATCCCGTAGTCGTTCGCATCTCCCCCTAGCTCTCCGAAATCTCGACATTTCTTTCACGTCTCTATAATCACGCTTCGTTTCTTTTGTCGCAGCTCTTGTCTCGAAGGAAATGTCTACAGGCTCGATGCTAATAGCTACTAACCCTGTAAATAGGCAGTTTTCGGCCGAAGCTGGGGCGTGACCGTCTATTGGATTGCCTTGCAAGAAGAACGTTAAGCGAAGCTTACAGGTTTATTAATATCGCGGAGAAAAGAGAAGACAACATAACTGCGGTGTTAATATGTCGTAGACCTAACTTTTTCTTCCCGCCCATGGCACCGCCTTGGATGATATTAACAAGTAGGAGATGGATGGTTAAGGGATATTTTTTTTTCACAACGACCTTCTCTATACTCAACCCATCAGGTCACGTAACCGGCAATCGATTCGAATTCCTCA
The DNA here is from genome assembly GCA_020615345.1 of Triops cancriformis. NCBI lineage: Eukaryota > Metazoa > Arthropoda > Branchiopoda > Notostraca > Triopsidae > Triops > Triops cancriformis. The sequence goes on along the minus strand of JAHZNP010000024.1, from coordinate 36,112 downwards.
GAGATAAGAACCGCATCAATGCTTTTTGATTGGCTTCCAAAGTGTTTTAGGTGCTAGCAGGGGCGTATTTAGGGGGAGGTTTGGGGGGGTTCGAACCCCCCCCCCCGAAATTTTGATTTTATAATGGGGAAGATAGGAGAATGACCAAGTGTCCAAAAAATTGCATATTAAAACCCCCCCAAAATTCCCAACCCCCCCCCCCGAAATGAAATCCTGGTTACGCCACTGGGTGCTAGTCAGGAAGGTTAGAGCATTTATACGCTTGCATAATTCCCGTGTTACATACCGAGCTGGATACGATAGCAGGTTGCTTCGCATGAAATGTCAGAGTTGCAGCATTTCCCCAGCAACGTTTTATGTCTCTAGTTTATATATTCGTTTTATACTCGGAATTACTCGAGTAAGTACTAGAAACGCTCTTCCTGGGCACGCGTAAAAGTTTGTGTTGTGTTCTGAAAAAAAATCTAAACGAAACGTTAACTACGTGAAATTATGTTAACTAACTTCTTTTTATTTCGATCCTAACGTAGACTTGCGTCTATTATTGGTTGCCTGAACGGCTCATACATGATTCTGAAGTTAACAGTTCACCAACAAGAAACTTATAACTCAAATGTATTGTAGTTGGAGATTATGAAGAATATATCAATATTATTATAGTTTGAAAAATATCAGAATTGCTTTCATCTCATGTTAATCCGTTGACGGGCTCTTTTATTTCACAAACTGCAGTTCAGTACATTATTTCGTTACTTCAGCACTTTTCTGGACGTTTTACTTAAAAAAAACTTCAGTATACGCGTTTATGGTACAATAATAGAAACGAGAATGAACTTCTTCATCTCACGGACGGAAATCTCTTAGACACGCTGATTTATTTGTTTGTTCTGGAAGTAATGCAGACAATTCAGTCCCATTTGTTGCCACTCACACGTGTTTAACTTCAATAAAACTTGGATACATCATACCGTTTGGACATTTGGGGGAAAAACTTTTCAACGCTTTATAAAGCAGAGTATTACCGGGCTATTCGTTCTGATAATGGACGTGTTGTTTTGCTCCAAACGAACCCTTGCGTAATGCGACTTGCGTCACCCAGCTAATTTCGGGAATCTCAGAACCTCGGGACACACGGTCGTCGATCTTTTATTCAAAGCGCAATTTGCCGGTAGTCCTGAACGGTGACAACTAGCAGCATTACTAGTTGAAGAAGAGGCTAGACTAGAAATACACGAAAAGTGCATCGACCTCCCCATACAGAAAAGAAAAAATACACGACGAGAGCCTTGCAATTGCACTTTTGAAGGTCTATTCGCAACATCGCCAAAGAAGAATTGCTAGAATTAAGCCTCCAAGAGCATGTGTAAATGTATGATTAAGCTCTACGCTTTAGAACTACGACGTACTAAAAAAAAAGCTACTTAAGGCCCCGGTATACACAAACCCCTTATGGGCGAATAACATAGGAAGATTGCAGACACCATACTTTGAAAACGGTCAAAATTTCAAAGATATTGTTTTGATAGTAAAGTTGCTATTAGTGATGACTAATACACAACGTCGAGTTTTTGTGAAAAAAGGAGTTTGATAAATTTGTAAACTTTGACTGAATGTATGCTACTTTCTTATTATACAGAAAAATGGAAATCGGGCTATGTAGTGCACTAGCTCTGATTTTTTAAAGTTTTACGATAAAGAGAAAAAAGAGATCTGTTTGGTAGTTTTTATGATATTGTGTATGAAATTTCAAGGTTTTGTTTGATTTTATTATGCTTTACTGCTATCCAGAGTTTTTGTTTGACTTCGTTTTGCTTCTGTTATAAGTCAATTGAGCAGACCTACCTTCTAAGAATAAAAACGTGTCCCTATCTTTTATTTTTAAAAAATTCGGAAGTAGTGTATCTCCGTGTGAAAATAAATCTTTTTTCGAATCTTCTTGAGACAACTATTGATATGTTGTGCAAGTTCTTGGAAAACGCCTCGCATTTGCAATAACAGTACCCTTTATGAATCTAAGGTAAAGGCCTTTCGCGCGAAGCAATTAGTGTTGCTGGCAGATCACGAAAACAGTATTCAAGACCAGGCAGAGCAACAGTCTTCCCTGTGATGAGCCAATAACTAGGAACTTGATCGAAGATTCCTGGCACGTGAGAGCTTGCAGGAATTGCTTCGAACTCTATCCAAATGTCTGTCCCGTGTCGACGCACGTGGTATGTCACATATCTTCTTCTCAAAGAGATGTAATTAGAACTAAAAACGTTCAAAGTTCTTCGAAACGGACCTGAACTGACATGGTCGGGTTGGATCCATTTTTTTCCGACACACAAAAAAAATTAAAATGTAGGCTGCTTCTGTGTCAGTTTTTGAGAGCGACAACTTTGGCTGTCACGACCTCGTTATTACCTACGACGTGAATGTCACTCTTGTATTGTATAATAAATTTGTTTTACAGTTCTTTTATTTCGCAACTGCTTTGTGCTACAAATGTGCTTACAAGTAAGTAACTTTTTTCATGCTTGAGCCTGCCAAGATTGAAACTTTAAATGGCTTTCACTTAGCCTTTGAAAAATGATGTTTCGTTGTGTGCAATGTACGCGCGAGCTGATCAACTTTCCCTTAAAACTTTCCTGTCGTGCTAAAAGTTTTCATCTTTGTGGAGGTCCCCGACCTAAAGTTGAGCTGCATAACTTACGCTAATCTATAGGTTTTAGTAAAGCACGAAGTTGAGCTTGCAAACGAGTTTAGTCCATTTTTAATTCCCCGCTCCATTATGAAAATATTTTAGTTTTTCCCTTAAGCTTATCGCTCTAATATGGATCACACATAAAACATTAGTTGGCTACACTGTTATGCGTCAGAACCTAAGCTGGAAAGCGTTTTTAATACTTTACAGCTGAATAATACTTCCTCCAGAATTCTGTTTACGCTTACTGCCACTCATGCTTGGCAATTACGCTGTATGCTTCTTTCTCTTACCGAAATGGAATAACAGATAATATACTCTTCAGCATCACCTTTCAATTATGTTTGGAGCAAAGATACAGAGCTATAAATCTGACAGCTGCGATCAGTGCATGTAGTAGATTTCACAACGCTGATCGAATTCTGCTCATGAAAACGCATAATCTGCCTTACATTTCTGCGACTGGTCTGCAGAATGGGGGATTGGCTCTGCGGACACGAGAACTTATCCACACCGGATTTAATGAGGGTGCTTAGTGTCCCACGGTAGGGGAATTACATATTAAATGGTCCCGGAGATTTAATAAAAACTACAATACAGCATATTCTAGAACGTTAAGGTTCGCAATATAAAATGTAGTACAAGCTCTCGAAATATCGGCACAAAGTGTTACTTGGTCAATTAATATCAAGCAAATTAATGTTAAACTTTTCTGTGGAGAAGAGCAATAAAAAAATGGATTCATGCGTTATATTCATTTAAAATTAATGTCTTGGCAAAAACAAAACTCAAGTCTGATAATTAGTTTGGAGTTATCACATGGAAAATCCCATACAGATACTCATGAGCTTATGGCCAAAATTAAATATCTAGAGTGAAAATTCACTTCTCGCTAATAGCTAATAAGGAGTAATACATCATTAAGGAGTATGCAAAATTAATCTTGAAACAAATAAAAACACCAAAAGCGGGTGTCCACATACAGAAGGTACGTTTTTTTCCTGAATTCTATTACGAAATCAAATCAGGCTAGAGTATTTTTCGCCATACAACTTCACAGTTTATTTTCCTTTTACACTACACAATTTAGAAAAAAAAGTATATTTGGTATATTGCCAGGGCCTTACCCAGAATTTTGGTTAGTTGGGGGTTGGGGGGGTTGGTATGCAGTTTTTTTTACATTTGGGCATTCTCCTATGTTCGCCATTATAAAATAAAAAATTCAGAGGGGGGGGGGGAGGGGTTAGACCCTTAACCTCCCCTGGGTGCGGCCTTGTACATTGCCCTATGTTCCAATTTTCACTTTTTTAAGAATGTAAAAAAAGTGCCTCCATTTCGTAAATTTAATAGAAGGCTTTTAAAGAAAATCTCGGTTAAATGCAATAAATTTTAGGAAGAGTAACTTTACCATCAGGACAGTTTGGCTGTATCGATATAATGAATCTTTCTTTCTGCGGAATAATCAAAGTTCTCCAAGTTCCCCGCGTTTATTCGCTAATTCGATGGGTGTGTTTGAGGGGTGGGCAGTAACCCACACTGTCAACCAATCTGAACACTTCCATGACCTTAAATAGAATTTGTTACTATTGCTCATCCGAGCCGGTATGTTTAAGCAGGGCCGTACCCAGGATTTTGGTTCGGGGGGGGGGAGAGGGGGGGATGAAAGTTTCGGGGGGGGGGGGGTTAGTATGCATTTTTTTTTTGGACATTTGCTCATTCTCCTATGTTCACCATTCAAAAAAATTTCGGGGGGGGGGAGTTTAACCCCCTACCCCCCTGGGTACGGGCCTGTGTTTAAGTGTAGAAAAGCGTGTGAAAAGTGCACGAGCACAGAAGGTAATTAACACCTGTTTGAGCTCCTGCCGAGGACAAAAACAGCAAATAAAGACACACGTTAAAGGCGAGCCCCCACATCCTTTTTTTCCTCCAACTTTTCATTGCGGTTTATCCTTTTTTCACAAAACTCTTGCCAAGGTTCCCGTGCACTACTGAAAACTCGGCATAATAGCTGTAAACGATTCTGAGTTAATAACACAAGTTTCCTGCTTTGGCCCCCGTTTTCGAGCGTGTTATATTTCACGACGTTAGCTGATCAGTTTCGCTGACGTAAGTTGATCATGAACACACTCCGGATGTTTCGGAGGAATGTTTTTGTTCCTCGGTATACTAGACGAGATTTAAAGAGATAGGCAAAAGAACACTGGGCTATTTCGAGACTGTTAAAATAGTCTCATTTTATAAACTCTGCTTTTTTTAAAAAAAAAGAAAGAAAAGAAAACAACAGGAGTGCATTATTGTACACATATGAAGAAAAGAAGGCAAAATGTGTGCTAACGACCGTCTGGGCGAAAACGGACTTGAAAAGGTGCACGAGAAAGAGTCAGTGAGAGTAGAATAGGTTCGGCATTTTGTTTCTTCTTTTCTTCATTTCACCCTAACCAATAACACGGGGTTCAAAAGCTTCGAGTCAGCAGTGTGGGTTTTCAACAAGTATCGATTCCTCGTCTAGGGGGAGACAGTATCTGTCCAGGCCTTTCCTAACATGACCAACGCAAGAGGTTCTGGTTACAGTACTTGTCTTGGGAGTCACTGTTTAGTTTGACGTCACCGCCATATCTCTCAGAGTGTATCGGATTGGATGCTGGCCGCTCAAAGGGAGAGTTTCTATGACATCCGCTGTTTAGTAACTATCCTGATTGTGACAGTCTACCAAGGATTTATGTAACGTTGGCCCGTACTTTGACGGCTTTGAAATTGCACAGGATGCTACTACATAGGTAGTGACACTTAATCGATAACCGGGCAACGTTGCATGCTTTGAAGATTTTCTATGCACAGTGTGCGACTTCGCCAAAGTCAGAGAAAAGCGGCTCGGGGGATGCAACCCAACTTGTGTACAGAAGTAAATGGAGCGTTAATGGGTGAGAAACATGAAGTGTATACAGCTGAAGAACACGGTAAAAATTAGGGTTCGTTTTCATGGTTAAAAAACATCCGAAGACACAAAAGAAGAAGATTAAAATTAAACTGGAAGGCTAAAGAAGTTACGAATAAAAGAAGAAGAGGAATTAGGTAAACAAAGGAGAAGAATTAACTAAACGGAACACACATTAAATAAATAAAAGATAAATGTAAAAGAATAAAAATAAAAAATAAAAGAACTACAACTAGATAAAAAAAGAGCAATGTTAAATAAATGAAAGAACACAAATAAAAAAACAAACAAAAGAACTACAACTAGATAAAAAAGAGCAATGTTAAATAAATGAAAGAACACAAATAAATAAATATAAGTACAAGAACTAGACAAACAAAAGATTTTTTAAAATTAATTCCACTCCCGAGGTAGTCTCGCGCCTATTGTCGGTTTCGTTAAGTTGCATATACATTTAAGGTAGATCACTTTCACAAACTTGACAAATACGATAAGAGGGAGATAAAGATAGGAAGAAATAGGGGGAGAAAAAGAACAAGGTTAAATAACACAAATAAAGAAAAATACACAAATAATAGAAAAAGCACAGAACTTGAAGCGCGGCCAAGATTTGTTAAGACGACTGAAACCGGTCTTTGTTAACGTAACTACTTTCCGCGCGACCTCGCTCTAACGATTTTGTCAATTGCACATGAACTTCATTTAGCACTGCCAGATCTCTAGTCGTTTTGAGTGTACGCAACTTGTTTTACACACCGCCATACCTTTATGGCACTCTTCCGAAATGTTACGCCCGCTCCCTTTAATGTTCCCCGGCTCATTATGGCTCGCATTTTTTGCTAGTTTCCGAGACCAGCCATTACGGAGTTCAGTACACTTAGCAGCAAGTGCATCTGCAAGTTTCTGACGCTCTGGCTCTAAATACGTCAAATGCTAGAAAGTACGAATAAAAGAACTTTTGCAACAATTCGATTGATTTAAGTCCATCCACGATACGTTTTCAATAATCCTTTTGTAAGTTTCCGCCATCTTTAGAAAAGGAACGTTGCTCCGTTGGGTCTCATTCGGTCCATTGAAGAACGCTAATGGTACAACGCTGAAATCGCTGAAACGGCGGAGAGAAACTAATGTCACCCAAGCCGCAATACAGTAATGTTCTTAAAAATGGCGGAAAGGAACAACACGAAGATTTTCGTTTTCGTATTTTATGGCTATTGTTTACCGCACATTTTATGTGCGGTAAACAATAGCCATAAAATAACATAAATAAATGCATAAAAAATAACATAAATAAATGCATAAAAAATAACATAAAAATAACATAAAAATAAAACAAATAATAAAAAGTAGCAATAAGCAAAAAGCCAGTTAATGGCTACAAACTGAACCTATCTTTCTCCCGAAGGGTTTAACCTGCAACAAAGTTAAACTAGTTCGCTTGCGGCTTAAAGTTCTACGATTTAACTTCCGCTTTCAAGTGCGCTGTTTACAGAGTAATTTGTCAATCGTACTAAACTGGCTCAAGTTGTTAACGGTATGAATGTTAATAATTTTTATTAACGTTATTAACTATTGGCAAAAACCGACACTCAAATGAAGAAGAATCGCTGCTAGGAGGAGTCTTCGTTTTCAAAACTAAATTCGAGATTTTCGATATTCCCATTAGTGCTAACACGTGGCAAAGACATGAAAACAGCAATTGCTTGTTAAAGCACGAAAACAGAGCAACTCGTTGTTCATACAACGCAGTGACAGTTGGTATCCTAGCGCAATGGTAGAAGCGCACAACTTGCTATTTGCTCCTAACTTTGCCGAAGCATTCAGGACACCGGGACTGACAACTTGGCACAGAGCGTAAATCAACTTGTAAAGCTTTCGTTTCAATAGGGCAGCAAAAGGGTAATGCACTGATAAATGTGAAAGGACTTCCACACGGTAATAAAATAGGTCCAAATCAGAGCTGTGCGTTCGTATGTTTCTTCGATTCGGGGAACACGGTGTAATAAAAGGTCGTGGCCGTGTAACATCTTGAAGCTGTAGGGTCAATCTTTTCAAAGTGTGCCTTTCTCGTAATCTAAAGTGGTTTTTCTTAAGAAATGTAAAATATCTCCTAAAAAAATTGCGACAGTCTACAATGGCGGCGAACTGAACTCCGCGCAGAAAATGGGTTATAAGTGAGTTTCACTTCACTAGCTCTTAACGGCTTACTAATGCAATAGCGAAGACAGCCATTTCTTCAGATTTACGCTACTTTCTTGCAGTAGAAACATTCAAAAAGCTGTTAAATAAATTGCTACAAGGTCAGCCACGTGTACTGTCTGAGCATGATCTAACGATACCGTGCAGGATGCCTCACGTATAACAATATTTCTTTCGGTGATTCACTTAGATCGTATTAGGAATGGAGCTTAGTATTGTTGCAATAGGAGATAGGATCAGATTTTTGGTACAAAAAGCCTGAACAGCTGTAACGAGAGGCTTACAATATTGCTTCTTTTCAGACAGATTGTCGCTCCGGGAAACCATACTTTCTCGATCTGTTACCTTCAACCTTTCAGCCGAAAGCCTAGACACATAAAGAAATTTCGTGCCCAACAATGAACATCTAGTCTGTTTGTCTGTACACTCGTAGTAAAGACAAAAACCTGTATATTCTACTGGGCATTTACGAAATTATCAATCTACCAAATAAGAAAGTTATCAAAAAACATCTTCGTCCACCTCACACTATTATACTAAAACAAGACAAGCTGGTTAATTACTACTACTTCACATTAGCTCATCATAATAATCCCATTTCAAGTTAAAAGAGTTACGTTGCTACTGATTCTCTTGTAAATGTACTAATAATCTCATGTTAAAATCTTATTTTGACATTGAATTTATTACACATTTTAAATTTTTTTAATACTTTAACTCAGCATTTTCTTTGCTATTTACCGCGTTCATTTCCTAACGTATGCAAAGAATGTCAGTATTAACCTCATTCATCATTTCAAGCATGGGATCATTGAAGAAAAATAACGCATTCATACTTTACAAAGACTCTTCTCAAATAGGGGACTAACCCAACATGATTTACTCTTTTTCATGACTTCTGCATTCACATATTCATCCATCCATGAATGGAATGTGTACTCAACCAGTCCGTTGTGCACGAGCGATGGGTGTGCTGGTCTTTTTTATACAGGAGTGTATAGGGTTGTTGGGACGAGCCCGCAAAGAAAAACCTAAACATATCTTTCGCCATAATTTAATATTTACATTCCAATTTTTTTAACCAAACACTCATTTTATTGGTTATAAATGTTTAGTTACAGTTTGCATCTGAAATATTTTTGCGTTTAACTCATTTGCTACTTTAATTTGCTGCGTTAATTTTTGTTCATCTACAATTTTAAATGGCTATAACTATATATTTTCGATACAAAGTAACCAGTACTGACCCAATACAGTCATCACTTACAGAATTGCAGGCCATTTTTCATTTAGGTGGCTACTTTATTGAGTAGCGTCCTGTAAACTAGGTTGGAAATCCGGGTTTGATTCGGAAAAGAAAAGAAGAAAAAGGAGGGGAACACGGGGGGTGGAGGCGTGGGACAGGAAACTACATTTCCTTTTCAATCCGTGGTCATACAGCGTTGGCCAAAAGTAGCGTAATATCTTCATCCCAACCGCAAAAAGAAACATTGCGAAAATCCGGCTGGGGAGAAGAAAATTGGTGCAGACTACATAACGAGACATACTGTAAGGCTGAAGCATAACTTTCGGCTTTTTCAAAGAGACGATTCCTTGGGGGGTATTATTTTATGCTAGGCTGGATCTGCAGTTTCTTTCAAGTTTAGGAAGTTCTAATCGAACACCCGCTAACTCTTCTCTTCCCAATGCTGTCTTCTGTATAGGTTGAGAAAATTGGAATGCTTTCACTGAGTGGGAAATATTCCGAACCCACCTTTTATTTTATCTTTTATTTTTACAGTCTCTTCCTTCAGAAGAAAAGATACATTCCCCTCGAATCTAAGATGCCGAAGCGCTGCTGTGGATCTCGTTCTGACGTCAGAGCAAACACTCGGTGAAATCCGTTGGGAACCCGAGAGTACACATCTCTTGTTTGTTTAAGAAGGAGAATGAGACGAAGCGTCTCAAAGCAAAATAGAACAAATCATTGTTGCGTTCACACTTGGGTGTGCTAACAATAGAAACCGGAAACTAAAACTACCCGTTTCTACAGGCTTGTTAAGCGAACTGCGTCCTACTATGATTTTTGGCAAGCGGCGTTTACCACCGTACATGTTTGCTACAGCACCTGTATAACATGTTTGCCATGACAGTAAGAATTAGTAGCTAGTAGTCTACGGATAAACATGGCGAATTTTCATGCTATTTGGACCTCTAGTAAAGAAAGTTTCTTTAAAGGATTTGCGAATACGTGAAAGGTCCCCAGAAAGAACGTGTCCAGGGGAAATTCGTTAACGTTCTAGGTGACCGAACTGGACGTAGGAAATAATACAAATAAACAACAACAACAAAACAAATATAATTAATATCTTGCGAACGGAAAGCGCAAAAGGAAACCCGCAAAAATTGGACACGGAAAACCACAACTTCCATCTCCGCGGTCTCTTTTCCCAGGTTGCCTAATTGTAATGAACAAGCAGCAACAGTCAAGAAAGTCCTAATACACACGTACTCCCCTCTTCGAAATCCCATCAAATAGTCTACGCCTTATTTCTCTCAGTGCAATTGTATTCGTAAACAGTTAGCAATAATAACAAAAAATAACAGTTTAATACCGATCCTATCAATCAAAATTTTATAATACACAGCTAAATAGTTTTTTACTCTGGAATAACAATTAAACCTTTGGATCTGCGACAAAATCTACGTGTGTACAATTTGTAATAATATTATATTATTCGACGAGACATCCATACTTCTATCGCCGCAACTTTCTAACAAGCAATTGACAAAAAAGGCAGGCTAAATTGCCTTTCTTTCAACAGCATGAAGAAAAATTCTCCCAGAGCGCGTTTCCTGTTCCGATAAGATGGATTTCGCTCGCTTTCCATCTTATTTGTCTCGTTTCCCATTTTCCCCTACCACTTTTTATAACAGAACGCTGGAACAAGTTAAGACTTGTAAGAGATAAACAACGCTGATGGATTCCGAGACTGATTTCTTTTTTGGCTATGCTTAGAACGACAAGCTTTCCAAACATACCGCCCTCGTTCACACCAGACAGTGGACTAAATGCTTCATAATTTACCACAATCCTCCGCTAATATATGGCCACCTTCATTTGGGATCGTAACTACACTATTAATCATCGAATATTATAGTATACAAGAGTATTCTTGTGTAAATTTACTGGAAGATCATTCAAGAAGAAAATCATGAAGAAAATTAAAATTCTTACCGGCGGCTGCAGGTTAGCGCGGGAAGTAGTTCCTGAGGCACTCACTGGGCAATCCACGTTGACTGCGGAATTATACCGTGTTAATACTTGGTCAGTCTCAGTACTAACGCAATAACCAGGGTTGGGATGCGGCGAGACCACTAATTCACACGTTGCAGCAAGTTTGGCACACTTGGGTTTAAACTGGGGTCGATTAGTGTCTTCATAATCACCCACTTGATCCGATCCGTTGGTGATGTCTTCCTGGCGTACTTGCCAAAATGGACTACTACCGTCGGGCTCTGGTTGAGGGACTTTTTGTGGTCTGTTGAGCGTCACGGGCATCGGCGGCGTCGGCGCATTGGAGGCTGATGGAGGCTTTGTTTGGGCATCATGTCGATGCGAGCTCCGCTTCCACGCTCCGCTGCAGAGAACAGCACGCTATTACTGTGGCATAACATAACGCAAAGGGCACGCAGACATATTCTCGCTCCGAAAAGAAAAATTCGGTACGTCATAACTGCGGGGAATAACGCCAACGGTATAATAATGTGTTTCTCTGAGAGTGTGGAGATAATTGAAACGGGCAACTTATGTATGGGAAAAACTTGGCAATGCCAAGCTCCGCCAGGTAAAGACTAGGAAATTGTGCGCAAATGCGTCAGACTTGATGAGAGAATAAGGTGTACAATAGAAAAAAGGTCAGGGATCAGAAGCTGCTTCGAGAAGCCCCTAGTGAGCTTCATCAGCTGATGTCGAAGTTGCTCAAGGCACAAAGTATTCTACAAACGCCGCCATATTTTTTACTTAAGTCTCGGGAAATTTGAGGTGAAATGTTTTCATCTTGTTGAACAAAACTAGCCCAGTCTTAAAGCCTCAGTCGAAAAAAGTAGGTCAGTTCACTGTATAAAGTCTTGAAGGGCTACAAGATTATTTTTCAGAGAAAATATATACCTATAAATTGTCAGATATTCAGTTTTTTAGTGGATCAAGGTTGGTTTTCCAAATGTTTCGGCAACACAGTATGAAGATGACAAATTGTGGCTGGTTGTATTACCAATTACTAGAGTAGGCACTGAACGGCCGAAGGCTTACAGTATTTCCTTGTTTTATGCAAAGGACTACTGTGAATTGTCAGCTATTTACATATTCTGTACTAAATCCAGGTTACTTGTACATGGTTCCGAAAAAAGATATGAAAAAAAGGAGTTGTGGTTGGTTCTGTTGCCAATTACCAAGTTACGGTATCGGATAAGAAATCTGAAAGGTCTGGGGCAACCTTGGTATTCTTTTGTCAGTAGGTCTTGTCCAATAAAGTAATTGGAAGCTGAAACCTATCACGTTTGACAGAAATTATTTTACGTGTTATTCTCCTGTAAGTAAAAATCGGTAATATGACATCTATTGTCACTGGACATGCAATGTCAGGCTATTGTAGAGCTAAGCTAGGTAAAGTAAGGTTTAGCCTAATATTTTTCATTTTTTAAAGTATTTTTTTTCTTTGCTTTCAGTGGGTTGAACCCCCCCCCCCATATTTTATTATTTTATAAGGCGAACATAGGAGAATGCGAAAATGTAAAAAAAAATTGCATATTAAAACGCCCTCCGAAACTTTCCAACCCCCCTCCGAATCAAAATCCTGGGTACGGCCCTGCACACGTTGATTCAAGAAATTCATAACATCATAAAAGAACACTAATGTTCGGGAACGCTTGATGACAGTCACGAACAAATCATTGACCTGTTCTATAATTGTACCAAATTGGTATTCATGAAATACTTTCACCATAAGCTTTTGGACCAAGAACGCCTGCGTGCAAAACGTGCATAACGCTTGGTACATTATGGCAGCGTTTCATGGAATTTCTTCGTCCGTTCTGTTGAGGAACTTCAGTTTTCATTCTTCGCAATAAAAGAAACGCAGCACAGCACTACGGTCAAGTCTTGATTCAGTTCAAAAGCCAAAAAGTTGCCGACACATTTTAGCTTCACATTGGAAGTCTGTCGGAAACTTTTTCCCCCCGAGCTTCTATGCTCAGGATAAACGGATTGCTATATATTGTATGTTTTGTCTGGAACTAAGCTAAAGTAAACATGCAATGGAACGTGTGAACAACAATACCGTTGGGGAATTGGTTCCTCATTTCTTTCAGCTATTCAAGCATTTAACCAGCTTTCGCAAAACGGGGAAAAAAAGCTTTGGGGGTATGAAGTACTAACCTAAAACCATAACAACCACAAAACCCTATCTTTTGCTTGCTTGTCTCCCGACTGCATAAATATAATATTATTTCTCGGTTAAATATACCAGAAGAAATCTGATGCTTGTGTAAAACATTAAAAAATTCCCTTTAAAGTAAAATATCAAAGCCGCCAGGCTAATAGTGCAAAATAACAGAATAGAATTCGTGTGATCAAAGAGAAACGCTTTTTCTTCACAGACAAGGGTCAGGACGGCTTTTAACCTACTTATTTTCGCATTTTGAGGAATTTCAACTACAGTAGAATTGTAAGGGACTTCTCGTCAGTCACAAGGAGGTTGCGAGAGAGAAAAAGAAAAATTCATATATCGACGCGTGCTTTAGGTTTAATGCAGAAGTCGTAAAAGTTTCCGAGCTCTAAAGAAGTTCGGGCACCCAAAAATCAATTCTGGACCCATTTGGCCACAGAACCCATGGTTTACGATAACTTATAAAATCGAACCTTTGGATATTAACATCGGACTGTGACTTACGTGACGCAAGCACAATATGGACTCCAACAGATTTAATTAAAGGAAGCGTATTTACATTCACAAACTTTTGACGAATGTTTCGACGTTGCTTATTAATGTTCTAGTAACGAAATCTGCATATGTTGGGTGCACGGGGTGAAGGTGATACATGGAAAAAGTTAAAGAAAATAAAGAAGAGCGGGCAAGGAAATGAGTGCTGTCCAGGCTTATGTCACGGAATTCATTAATAACAACGAAGGTCTAACCCATTCATTTCTTCCCGCCCTAAAAGCCTTCCTTGCTCTTTGAATGCACATTGTAACACTCTAATCTTAAGTAGGCTACACGCTTTTTTTTTACTTTTCGCCGTAAACAAACGGATTTCTGAAACGCTCAAAGCTAAGCTTAGTCTAGTAATCTTGGAAATGCACATTTTATAACTGTCCTCTTACGCACTTACAAGAGTAGTAAGCCTAAATGAGCTGAAATTTACCTATTTAGTTCATTGTTTTTACGCAGTAGTCCTATTTGGTTTATGACGCATTCTTATTACGAGCAGGAAGTTTAAGACGCCGAACAGAGCAAACGTAAGGCAAACAAGTAAAAAGAAAGCGAGCAATTTTCCTAGCAGTAATTTACCCAGTTGCAGCTATATTTCTTAAGTAACTAGTATGCCTTGGCCCAAATAGTTTCAGCGCGTGTAATTAAGGCGTACCGGAATAGCACGACATCTCTCAATGCAAGGAGCCCAACTTTAGAATTTCTTTGTGTTGTACTATACACATACGTTATGCAAAGTTAGTATATACACTAGTTGTCTGTTCTGCCGATCCCAACTTCACGAACTCTCGTACTGAGTAATCACAGCAAAAATCTAAATTTTAATAAATCTTACACTAGAATAAGTAACAAGCAACCTTGGAGACAGTAAGATTGTTGCTAAATCAAAAACCGGGTTGCAATGCGTACTAGGTGTGCGTATTCCCTAGAATGAATCGTCTCGCGTAGAAAAATAAGCTTCAACAATGAAAAGCTTCTTTTCGAGATTGGAGCTATCAATAACTGAAAGTCAATTAGATGTCAATCTGGCCTTTCTGGCTTTTTTGCAACGTCTGCATTTAATTCGCAACAGCAATTTAGAAAAGTGCTTCTCATACTTTTTCCATTGTTACTCAAATATGGCCATTTCACTATATCTGAGCTTAGTTCTGGCGAAATTTGACATTAGTACTGGGCTTCCGCAACTGCGAAGGACCACCTTAAAGAATTACCCGAAAAATAATGCTTAGCTGTAAGGACCTAATAAACCTCATTTCTTTCTATTCACTAACATGGGAGTGCAACGTATGCCAGGTACAGTACAGTCCAAAAAAAAAACCCAAAGGGAAAGAGGTACACGCGAGCATGTCCAGGCAGTGACAGAAGTGGTCTGCGCATCATATTTTTTATTTTCCAACATACACATTATTGTATCATACTATTTCATGTATCCCACTCTAAACCAAGCAAAGTAACTTAATAAGAACATCTATTAAATAAAATTAGTGGAATCCGCTTCAAAGCAAATTTTCAGAACACCTGTGCAGTCTGGAAAACAAGTTAATAACCGAAAGTTTAAAATAATCTATTTTACGTGCTGCAATAGCTATGATTTTTTACAAATATTTCTTTTGCATTTTTGGGGGGTATTTCGTTGTCTTGAAGTCCTCAATATATTGCAAATAACTTCATACAAGCCATTCGCATTCGCTATACCTTTTAATTATTTTATCGAAACAAAAACAATTTATACATTTCTATAAACTGCAAAACACATTCAGCTTCCCGTAACCCGCGAACGACCTCAGTTTCCTGAGCATGCATGTCTCATTTGAGCGCTCCGTCCCCTGTGCAATTTTTGGACTCTACTATACGTATGATACATGTAGTACACACAATCGGGGTGGTTCGTCTTAAAACATAAAAAAGTAGTACGTACCTTAAGAACGTACGCCAATTAAATGCCAATGGGTTGGGTAAATTGAATCGGGGTCGGCCGAAGGGGCAAGTTTTCGTAGACAAAAGCCGTGTGAGGCCCCTTGGCCTTCGTCGGATGACTTTGCAGGGCGTTGAGGCTGTCGAATCTAATTTAGGGTACATTACAGCCCCGCTCACGGCCAACTTAGCCTCCTATAAACGCAAAAAGAACAAGTTAGGTCAATTTCACCTCCTCGCAAATTGCTAATCAAAGACGTATCGAGCTCAATAGAAAACACGTGTACCCATACCGGTTCAAACTCATTCGGGGCCTTAAGCTCGCTATGAGCCGCTACGGCACACAAAGCTCTAAATTGGCTCTCCCGATCAAGTTGATCATTGAAACCTAGCATTGCGTTCGTATGGGCCGGCAGTGGGGGTGGAGTCAAAGCGTTGGGGCGAGGGTGGTAGAGAGACGACCGGCATCGGAAATGACTCGCCGATGGGCGATGTGAATGTTTGCGAAAATGAAGTTTTTCCTCAGGCTGGGATAGATCGACCCCCCGGGTGCGTTGCGTCAGGTCCGCACAAGGTGAGCCTGATTGAGAAATGACCGGATTATGGACCACGTCGAAGGTTACCGGGTCCTCGTTAGTGGACAAGCCGGCCGCTACGGAATCGGAGAAAGTTTCGCCATCACAAGCGTCGGGTACTGGTCGGTCCCGGTGGGGCGAAAGCGAAGACGATTTGTCTGACGGCAAATGAGCAATATGCGGTGTGGAACGACTGGTTACGTGAAAGCGCCCTACGGATTCTGTTGAGAAGGGTGGTGCAAAAGGATCGGTCAAGGAAGGCGGAGGACAAGGCATGGAGGTGTCGAAACTCTCCCAAGTGGAATCGAGAAAATCGTCGCCGGAGTGGTAATGTTGGTAGGAGAGTGACGCACGAGGACTAAAGCCGTCATAATAATCTTCTTTGAGTGAGTGTGTCGAAGCCGACGCGTGGAGCTGATCGGACGAGGAGAAAAAACGTTGTTTAAATTTAGCTTTGAGAGAAGTCGGTGGCTGGTAATCAGTTTTGAAGGGGCCCGAAGATGATTTCGGGCTTTCAGAGTGGGCTAGGTCGTTGGGTGCAACCTTGGGTACATCACCCATCGAGATTTCTTCTAGCAAGGCGGCGCTATGGAAAGAAAGAAAGAAAAAGGGAATTAGACAAGAAAAAAAAGGAGCGGGACAGATTTATTAATTTTGGCCTTGAATTAGGTCATGTTTAGTGACTGCCAAGATTTCCTAATTAGCTTTGGCGAGAGTTCACTGAATTGTGATCTTTCTATGGGATAGTCAAGCTGAAAAAGGGGTAACGGGATAAATCTTGTAGTCTTTTTTGGAAATTAGTGCCCAAGGAAACGATGTTTTCAGTACGTAAATAAGCCATTCAAGGCCTCCGTGGAAAGGAAGCTCTTTTTTAGCATTGAGAGCGCGATGAAATCATTATCATTTGCTTTCAACGAGAACATTCTAAAAAATGTGCTGTCGTCTAGTCGAAGATTAACTTCAATATGTCGGTAGAAAAGACTAATGGGAAATTCCTTAAACCAACTACTCGCGTTCGGTGGGGCTTTCAGCCACACATGTAATATGTAGCTTAACAGCTTTTAAATAATGAATAATAGCGACAGACACTCATAATCTGTGCCGTATAACACGACATCCTATTCGCTTCACTTTGCAGTAGGAGGGTTTTTAGAGTTTCTTTTGCTATTGTTTACTTCTAAGAAGGTTTTAGCCTATAATTCCAGACGTGAAAGCTCCAACTGTCTTTAAAAATCTACACTTATGAAATAATTAATCTAGATTAGCTCCTGTGGTCCGAGTCAAAAGCCGTCCTAAAAATAATCTACTTTTGATGACTTCTTCAATGTTCTGGATCTTAAAAAAAATCCGATCAGACGATACCTCGAAAATTTTCTAGTATAAGCTCGAGTATTCTTGGGAAAACCCTGACGCAATCATTCTTGAGTGGACAGTTTTTGATTGGCTGCTAAGGTTACAAATGACTTTACTAATGGGATACACCGATTAATTTGTACTTAAAAATTGGAATATTGCGTTCACATCCCCAAATTATACAGATTTTTTCCGATTTAAAGATATGATCAGAACTTCCGGTAGATCTGATCGGATCTTTTATGATCCGGATATGGTCATGTTTTTAATTTTTGTTTTGTTTTGATCGGATAGAAGAGCGTTGGTAAATGACCTGTAATGATCTAAGGTCTAATGAACATAATCATTCAGAACACTGCCTGTTAGGGCGCACGAAAATTGCTCCGTACATCCGAGGTTCGGTATATAAGAC
Source organism: Triops cancriformis (assembly GCA_020615345.1). Taxonomy (NCBI): domain Eukaryota; kingdom Metazoa; phylum Arthropoda; class Branchiopoda; order Notostraca; family Triopsidae; genus Triops; species Triops cancriformis. Next base: position 18,072 of record JAHZNP010000024.1, on the reverse strand, counting down.
GCATTGTATGTACTGTACAGTTACACGGGCAGGTGACCTTTTCACCTCTTCCATAATGGCTGACATTTTGCGACAACCAGGGTTATTTATACCAAGATAAAAAAATGTTACACCAAGGATTCTATCCTCAATAGGCAGAAACTACGAAACAATAAACACGTTGAACGAATGTAAGAGAGATAACCAAGCGAACAAACTCAAGATCAAAACCAGTAGTCTAGAAAAAATAAAAGATTTCGACAACAGACGTCAGTTCGTATGAAAAAAGCTCGTTCTCTTTTCTGTTAAATTTCTACACAACATGTGTATTGTGCGGTAAAATGAAGAAATACCTTGCAGAACCAGCATCCTAGAATTTTAAATAAGTACTTTCGTGAGTTATTCTTAGCTACGTGTAGGAATTCCTAAAGTAAGGTGTTCCCGCAAGAAAGGTGAATAAGCAGACAAGAAACGGCGTCTAGTGAATGAGTAATCACCTAGTTAAAAACAATTTGATTTATGGGGGCACGAAAATGAAGGTTCGCATAACCTCATAAAAAAATCTTATTACAACTACCAATTAAGCTCCAAGATAAAATTTACACCAGGAGCAGCCCACCGTAATTCTTGTAAGCACGTCACTATAATTAAATCAATGGAAAGTTCCTTTTCTTTATATAGAAAATCTTGCGGAAGAAAATAAAATCCCTCATCGTCTCGAGTGCTATGATTCAGAAACTGTTGTTACGTCACGTAATGCTCCGATTTCCAAACTTAGTTACCTGAGAGAAGACAAACAAGCAGATATATCAAGTACTCTAGTAACAGAGGGCTGATCCCGCTTTCAAACTCATCAGAGTAAGCTCGCTCATTCGATGAGAGAAACACAAAGGCGAGCTCATAGTGAAACATACGCAATTACGAACTTTGAAAGAAAAACACACCAAAGAAGCTGTTGCTTTGTTATATGCCAAAGAAACGGACAAAACATACATACATTTTGGAAGTCCAATTTTGCTTTTCCACCAGTCGAGGCGCCTTGAACGTGACACTCTGGATTCCCTTGTCACGTGGTTTCCATAGCAAATCAAACGCGTTTTCTACAACACGAAAGAAGAACCGTGCATCACCTTCCTTTAAAAGCGTGTTCACGAGACCATAACGAAAAAATTGTTCCACAACTCTTACTTACCCGAACTGGTATTCTCTCGCAGTTGAGCATGGTCCAGAAAAATAGGCTCTTCTTCTAAGAAAACCACTTTGGTGGTACTTACCTTTAGCGAGAGCAAACAAAAAGTGAAAGAAAACACGACATTAGCTAAGCGAGCATGGAAGAGGGGAAAGAGATCGTCCAAGTTTACTCGTGTTAGAAGGAGCATGTCCGTAAACAGTAGAGCCCAGAAGCGCCGACTTTGACGACCTTTCACCTTCCACAGCTCGCCGTGGTAAAGCCACTGGCGTCCAGGCGTTGCCAAACGAGGCCGAATCTGTAGCCATGATGTGGGGAGGGGAGAAAGAAATTGGCTGTTAAAGACCTGCCACATGTTCCTTCAACAAGAAAGCCTTTTTTTTACTTTGTTTGCAAAAACTCCCAGCAGAAGGCGTTTCTCAAGACTCAAGATTGGGTCCGAAGGTTCGCGAAATAGAGTACTGTAAGTTGCCTGGACATTATTGATGATACCTCGCTGTAGGTCGAGAACGCCCTGGAAGAACGCATCGATTTGAATACAAGTGCAGAAAGAGGATAATGAGCGCAAAGTTACAGAAAAGGCTTTCGAAATGCTTCGCAACAAGTCTCCGATATCCTGCTCTTCCAAGGAATGCAGTTTTTCCAGCGTTCGGTGCAGCTTCGATAAATGCTTCGAATTTCATTAATTACGCTACTCTTGGAAATATAGATTATAGTTTAGTACTTGCATAGGCGCATTAGCTCGGAATTCAGTGTCGTACACATAAGCATGTACTGATATTGGGGGATTGACCGATAAATAGGATGTATAGGCCGATACCAACTCCTCTAACTGCAAGTACGAGAAAATCTGCTGAAAGTCTGCGAAGCAGATTCTTGTGAATTACTTTTTCATTATAAACGGTTCCTAAATTGCCTCCAATATCCAAGGGAGCCATCAAAGCAGTAACGATATCTTCACTGAGCTTTTCCAACTGAAAAATACAAAATCAAACATTCCCTCTTCACCTTTTTCTTGCTCCTCCAAAAGTTTCCTACCACGCTTTTGATGCAAGACGGGATCTCATTAAAAAGTCTTACAAGAATACTACACCTTTTTTAGGATCTCACAAACTTCAGGAGCCAATGTTGAATTCGATATCATCTGAGCCAATGTTAGAACGAATTTTTGTTCCTCGTTGATGATACCGTGAACGAGTTGTTTTCGTTCAGAAGTCAGATCATCCTAAAAGTTTCCAGGCACAGGCAATTTAGAAAATCAATCTTTCTTTTGAGTGCTACGAGGGCTTGGAGTATACGGAAAAATAAACGACAAAGGGAAAGATGCAAAAGGCAAGGTATCTACAGGGTGTAACAACCGCTTCTATTTAAGCTTTACAAATTTAGCTACAGAATTCGTATATACAAATAAGCAGACTGACACGGTAGACGCATTTACACGAAGGTGCCTCCTCCAATGGCGCTACTAAAAGCGACATGGCCGTTCAATTTACTGGGCGGGTGGTGTTTATGCAAATTTGGAGCAACGCCGAGAGGCAAGATAGGGGCACTTAGCGTTTGCTTGGATTTGCTAATAGCTCGGGAAGGGTGAACAGGACGTGCCAGTCCAATATCTACGCAAGACAACGACTTCAATGCTTTGACGTCGGAGGAACTCACGTCGACGGCAGTCCCGTCCTTTTCATACACAGTCGCATGGGAAAGTAGCGGCTGTTCCGTTGTGGCTGACGTCGGACCCGGTAGCAATGACGTCACCAGGCCGTTGGAAGCAGGACTGAAACCAGTGAGGAACGACATCGATTCTTCTGGGCCCGCGCTTCTCGCTGGGGTGACGATGCTCTTGCGGTAAATTTCCAGCGTCAGTCTCTGACCCGCCGCCCTTCATAAAACGCAAGGAAAACGTGCGTTAGACGGGAAATTGGTGTAATGAAAAGGTCATAATAACACTCAGCGCGAAATGGAAAAAAGACAAAAATACTTACTGGATATGCTGGAGCACTTGTTCTTCTTTCATCTTCACCACATTTTGACTTCCAACGAAGATTATATAATCTCCCACTTTCACCCCAGCTTTATCCGCTGCCATGCCGGGTTCCACGCGTTCGATCCTAACGACACAAGGAAAAGAATAAATATTGACAGTCTGTAAACCCAAGAAACTCAAGCAGGATAACATTGTCGACTATCTAGTCCTTGCGACTTAGGTAACAGATTTTACAGGTCTCCTTTACGAGTTTGGGGAGGTATTTCGTTAGACGATAGGAAAATATCTTTCGTCCGCGAGTGCTTAACGTCTTTGGTTGCACAAATACTTTACAGAACCCCAAACAATCAAATACGTGAACAATGCAGAGAAGGCAACCAAGGCACTTTAGCAACAACGTATACTAAAGATTCTGACATCTTCCGAATTGCGGACGTTAACTGATCCGCAATGTCACAACTCCTCGCCCTGAAGTTCTCATTTTCGATTTTATTTCCCTATGGTGGTCCCACTTGTATTGGAATTCTTGAAAAAATACACACACGAGTCGGTAATGTTTCACAACTCAGAGGCGGTTTACAGTAACGTGTATAGCTTCTGCGTTACAACAGACTTGCACGTGTCGAAAGTTCATTACCCAAGTATGTTTGTCAATGGTTTGCCCTAAAGAGAACTTGAGAGATGTTCGAATGCTACTTTGCGGAGAACGGAGTCTCAATGATTTCCTAGCAAGAGAATGAAAATGTCTTAGAGTGACTTTGGGCCCAACGCGGGATTTCGCGCAAGGACTAGTTACTGGAAGGAATTTCTCGATAATAAAGGAAAAGAAAAGTCGCGATCCTTTCTACGATCTTGTGATATTAATCGACGTAACACAACACGGTTTCTCTACAATATACAACTATGGTATTCTCATTTGTTGCAATGTACTGGTACATATTTCTGATGTGACATGTTATGTCGTTCATTTATGTTACAAGGTACACGCGCACGTAGCGCGTATTTCTTGCACTGTTGTCAAACCGCCAGGCAGTAATACAAAATCAGGGGAAATATATGACTCATTGAAACAAGTTCTTAATGCTAATAGTCCATACTAACGAACTTTACAACTAACGGAAGGCACATTATTATTTACATGAAATACAGATTACGATATGATCGTGTAACTTTCCCGAATTTCCTTACACTATTATGTCAAGTTACAGGAAAAATTTCAACCATGTAAGACTACTTTACAACCTCATCTAACGCTTACAGTGGCTCTTTTGGGGGGGGAAAATTGCTTGCTGACATTTACGTACAAATATTCACGAGTGGTTACCTGGGAGGATGCGTCCAAGCCACCGAGAAGCCATAACCTTGGCTTTCTTTCTGCAATGTCATAGTGATGGTATAAGGCGTCCGTCCGGCTGATCGCGTTGAATCGGGGGTGACGGGCGATTTTGTACTTGGTACGTCCACTGCATTGAACGTTCCATTATCTTCCATTTCCATGTGTTCGTTTTCGTCTTGGGACTCAAACCCATTGAACCCTTCAAGACGTAGAAATCTCGCGGTAACTTTCCGGCTGCCAGGCAATACTTAATCAAGTGTCACGAATGGTTTTCTTACCTTCTTGGTTATCGAAATCCATGGCTTGATTTTTCACCGCGAAGTGTCGTTTACGGCCCACTTTTTCGTTCAACAATCGATACCAGCCGTTCACGTCCTAGAGAAGCAAACAAATTGACATTAGCTTCGAGATAAACAGGCCTGTCAGTCTTCTGTCACCAGAAAGGATAAAGCTTGCTTAAGAACTGAAGTTCATTTAACTAGAAGACAGTAGAGAAAGGTTTAAGAAACAACAGAAAAGTAACTTCTGAGGTTTCTCTTAACAGGCTTAAAGGAAACGTGTAGGGCTTCACGCAGAAAAAGAGTAAAAACGGAGTGGGATTTACGTACTTTTCTAATAACGTGACTAACGCCGAAGGACATACAACCTAAGAATTCACTTCGGCTATATAAAAACAAAGGTTTTAGAAAAGTTACTTTTATTTTGTAAAGTTTGTCTTTTACTTTTTTCTCAAATCCCGATTCCACACTGAAACTAAGAGCCGTTTATGCAAATCGGCGGACAGGAACTCGAAGGAGAATTTCTGATCGAACCAAGGGTTGTTGTCCCCTTTAATCAGATTTGTGCGGCAAAATGTCCTTTCGTCATTGTCCGGAATTAGCGACAACTGTAAAACAGAGTTCATTAGTTTCATCTCGTACGCAAAAACGAAACTTTCGTACTTTGACGTAGGTGTTGCACATTGACCCGGCAGCGGCACGTAATTTCCTTGCAGCCAAAACTGTTCAAAGAAACAAAATTTATTATGTACCGTCTAATTTTAAAGGAACCATTTTTAGACATTGACTTAAAAAAGAAAGAAAAGAAAACAATACATTAGTACAAAATAAAATAAAATGTAAAACTACATCCACAATTAGACAGAAATATAAAATTAAAAAATCCCGATAAAGAATGAGAAGAAAATAGAAAAGAAAACAAGAAAAGAACTAATAAATAAGAAAGGCAGAAAATAAATCTAAACAACTTTAAGACAATAAAACTAGATCATATTGTAGACAAAATCGATTTTACTAATCTGAAGTATCTCTTCGTTTCTGACAACATAAGAACCACCTCTAATAACAGGTAAGTAATAAAATAACCTTACTAACTAGAATATGTCGAGTTTTGCAAAAAAGTATCACGGAAAACTCCTCACATCTTAATAGCTAATTGGCTATACTCTCAGACACCCTTTAACGGTGTAACTACAGCAACTTGCAGCTTAATTGTGTAAGGTAACCATAACCACTCACACGAACACTCCAGTATCCCTGATAAATTACTACATAATACAAAGTTAATTACTGTGGATGGTCAGGAGTCCTGAATTGAGGTAGACGGAAAGCTGGAGCTGTCCTTTGCCTTGCAGGACTTCGGCAGCTTTTCGTCTCTTAACAGTTTTTCGGGGCATGGCGCATCTGCTTGCAACAGAATGGCAAGTTCGCCACGTAGAATTGGATTTCCAAGAACTGTTAAGCCGAGCCGCTTTGGAGTGACGCGCCGTGCGTGACCGCCGACTGGTTCGACTCACGTTAAAGCTTTCCCGGCTCGTTAGATTTGAGTATGACAAACGGGCACGCGAAAGTCGTCCCGATTTGGTAGGAGTTGACACGTGGTGCCGAGTGTGTTTCCACATGCGTCCGCTAGGTGGCGCCAGCGATTTCCGGCAAGACCGCGTCTTCTTAGGAGGCGTGAAACACAGACTCGCCTGTTGATGGCTCCTTCCCAGAATATGGTTGCTGGACAATTTCGGTGTTCGCAAATACTGGGCCATGTGCGAGTTCCAAGTTTCACAGCCATCGGACAGGTAATCGTAAGGACTGATCACTGTCGACGACGACGCGTCTTTCCCATGAAAAGGCTGGCATCGTTTTTCCGTTTGGGTTTCTTTGGTCTGCCAAGCTGTCGCCGTCCCGGTGCCTGTCACTACAGCGGTGTTGTGATTGTTGTACTGAGCATGCCATTGAGCCAACGTGTGATTGTCAATGAAAAGGAACGGCTGCAAAGGAATTCGGACACAGCCACAATGCGCATGGTGTTGATGGCTGGGATCCGAGTCATGCCCATTGATAACCAGCGGCTCCAGCCCCAAGGTCATCCCATTGCCATTGTTGTCTTCTTCTGGCGCGGCATTTGACACCGAATCACAATCCCGAATGGTGTCAGATAACATGGCTTCCATAGACCAATCCGACATATCGCCGTAAGTATCTTCGGGTAGCGGGGTGCTGTCTTCGAACAAACGTTGTAACCGAAGCTCGCGCTCCTGCAAACTTGAAGATCTCCTGGAACTGCTCGATGACCGTCGAAGGGAGGTGTTCCCAGTCGACCACTCGGGATGTAGCCTTTCTTTCCCTTTTGTTGTCTCTCTCGACTGAAACGCGTTCTTGTTACTATCCGTCCGTACTGCGGAGAAGGCGCTAGCTGAGCTCTGGGTCAATGAAGTGGGCTCAAAATCCCCTGAATTCCGATAACTACTGTACCGCCGATGGCTCAACGTAGGGTTGGACTGATTTAGCATAGGATTAGAATGGGCGCTTGCAAGATACACGTTTTCATACGAGGGACATAAAACGGGAACTGCAGCGGTTTGGGCCGTCGGCCTGCTTAACACATCGCGATCTACGACCGAAGAATTCAACGACCCAAACACGTTGGATCGCAAAGCCGGCGTCACGGTCACGTCGTCCAGGTACCAGTCAGGGTATACGTTATCCGCCGGTTGAATGGCTTGGAAACGGCACGAGGACAGAGATCGGGAGGTGTGGGCAGCTTTCTGGGTACGCGGTAGCGTATAGGATTGCGGTTGGCCGATGATCGCTCGCATTTCCTCGTACAAAGCAGCGTCTTCTTCTTCTTCGACGTGACCTCCTGGCAAGGCAGGATGGAAGAGAGACTTGACGAGGACAGGACTCGCGCTAACCGAGGGACTCAACGTCCGTCCGGGCATGGCCATTTCGGCTACACCGCTGTCTTGGGTGTCGCTACTCGACGAGTTGGCCAACGAATTGGCGTCCCCGTGTTGGTAACGGTGCACCGACGGCCAAATCGCCGGTTGGCGGTTCGGTGAATCGTACACCGGGCTCCCCGACGGGGAACGGTGGTTAAGCTCGTCATCATTTCCTACAGTACGGGGTTTCCAGAAATCCATCGACTCGTCCGCGGGTCGTGAGGAGGCTAACAACACCGGCGCAATCTCCGTGTCCTCCAAGTTGACGTACGAAGGCTGCCAGTCGTGACCATCTGGAGATTTGCGGTTTTCGTCCTCCACCGCTAGGCCCGCCTCCTTTTTCTCATGGTTACTGTTGTGATCTGTAGCGGGAAAGGACGTCGTGTGAGAATCTGAGCTACCGGTACTACAAACCCCATTTTTGGCAGGCGCTTCCGCTGGTAGCTCGAGTTCCAACTCTTCCAGCGCGCAAAGGCCCCGTCGGTTACAAGGTACATTGAGAAAGGTACTGCTCTGGGTTTTATTCTCGCTACATCCCGCTTCGCCAATCGGCGACGGAACACTGGAGGTGACTTTAGTGGCTATGGAAACGTTGTCTTCTTGATCCGTTTCGAAAACCACCGGCAAGCGTTGCTCCGCTAAGCCTGGCGTGTTTTTGCTACTACAGCGGGCGGTTTTCTTATGCGCAGCATTGGTGGGCGGCGGCGGTGGTCGCAGGTGTAGGACGCTGGATGATGTTTTCAAAGGTCGCGAGTCGTAATTGATGTGCACGTGTTGACCAGTGGAGGTGTGACAGGTCTTTTTGACAGGCGAAGCGTTGAAATGGAAGCCCAGGGGCGGTAAGGGTCGTGAGTCCCCCGATACGGAATGCAGACTAGAGAATTCGCCTCGGTGGCCCATCACAGCAGGCACCACGGTCTTGGGGCAGGACGCCGACGCTGGACCTGCAGCCGGATTCGTGACGCTGTCCTCTTGAGCTTTGCGCTCCGATCCTTCCGGTTGTTCCTGGAAACCTTTTGGGGTCCCGTCCGTCGGGGAGAGCGCAACAGGTTCAGGGGTTTGGTTTTGGGACGCGTTCGCGGGCGAGGGTGGTTTGACTGGTAAGGGTTTGTGCAAATCCACTGGGGGTAAATTGGTGAAGGACGCTAGGTAAGAGCACTGCGGAGAGGAACGCGGATGATGGGTTGGCACACCTTCGGGATGGCTCGCTTGCGTCAGCTGCTGTTGTTGCTGTTGTAGGCGAATTTCGCCGAGCATTTGCTGCAAATCAGCAATCTCCTCAAAGTCCCCCATCTGCTTGCTGGAATAGCTGTACTGACTGATATCCACTTCCGCCAAGGTGGTCGTCCCACCGTCTTGCGTTTCGTCGTCCGTGAACTGGGTCATTTCTTGGTGCAAGTCCGCAATCATTTGCTGGTAACCCGGCGGCAAGGTGTTGGCGTTGTTGCTAATGTCTTGCAAGACTCGGCGGGAACGCACCGCTACCGGGATATGTTCCAAGCGCATGTATAAGCTGCTGCTGTCGTTGTCGTTGGAAAGGAGGTCCTGCAAGCTGTAAATGGATTTGTGGACCATGGCTGGCGCGCGCTTTTTCCTCGCGTGACGTCGGCTGTGACGGTTCGTGTCCAAACGACTCTTGAGCTTGGTGAGAAAACTCGCATCGTGGGGCTGCACGGAAGGCTGGGTCGGTTCTTTGGCTTCTTTGGCTTCTTTGGGTCGCAGTTCTTGACTTTGACGGAGCGTAGTCACTTTGCGCACAGTGGCTTCGCGGACCACGCCTTCGCCACTGTTGAGGGACATGGAGGACGAGGAGCACGACGCGGTGATGAGTTGTCGCGGGGGGAGCGGCGGTGAGGCCTCGACGTTCTTGGCAGGCCCGGCCGGGGCCGGCGTGGTAACCGCGGCTGACTTGGGTGGTAAAGCCGGCGAGGTTGAAGTGGTTGAAGTGTTGTTACTGTGGGACGACGGGGACCGGCCTTTGCTGGATTTGCTGTCACGACGTCGTAAAAATCTGGCCGAAGCTTTCTTGAGATCCGAAAAACTCGTACGGGATGACGACTCCCCGGAGTTTTTAGATCCAATGGCCCATTTCAACATGGCGCTGGGACGGTCACCTGCCAAGGCAAAAAGACATGGCGAAATGAGTCTTGGGTTAGCAAATGGCACCCTTAGAAAACAAGTTCTCCCCCGACAGACACTCCGCAGCCATTACAAGTCACTTTGCAGAACGCCTCAGCTCGATTGAATAATTAACGTCAAGAGACGTAGAAACGAGAGGAACAAACCGGTCAGTTCAGTAAGCTACAAAACGTGGTTTGGTGTTAAAGACGCAAACCGCCAAACCACAAGCTACCCAACTGGTAACCATCTCCCAAAAGAAGTGAAGGGGCTCTCTGCAAAAAAAAAAATAAAGTACGCGCCTTTAAGAGTTCCTCGCGTGTTTATGGCATGCATTGAGAATGCACGAGTTTTATTTTCACAGGTAGTTATGGCTGGCTGGCTATGCTATGCATATTGAACGGGAGAAACGGCATTTACCACGGTTTCGCTGGCGAGGGAAGCTGAGGCCAGAACAAGATCGACCTTTGGCTGAGCTTTGCAAGCCAAAGAACCGGTTTGGATCCCATGGCTGACTCGGGCCATTTTCGAAGCCTTCTTCTATAACCCCCCCTCCCCCCATTTTTTCCCTATCGCTCCTTAGCACCAGAGAGTGAAAAAAAATATATAAGAAAGCGCGTGGCTGACGAGGTCAGCGCTTCAAATCTGAAAAGTCTCAGAGAAACAAAGAGCGTTTTGTCGAAGCTCGGCATCTGGCGCGGGAAAATCTCCACAAGTCCAATTCAAAGATGGCCTTTCACTTACGATTTTCTCGCTCACCCAACCATGTTTTTTTATTTATTTTTTTGTTTTCGTCTTTTTGTGTGTCTATTCTGATGTTTTGTCACTAGATCTCTTTTCTAGCTTGGGAGCCTGGCACAAGCAACCTGAGAAGGTTGCCGAATTGTGCAACTCAGCGATATTGTTTAACGTCTACGGAGCCGAAGCGGTAGACCTCGAAAAACGGTTACGGAACGTTCTCTACAGAAAGAAGAGAAAAAACTAGCACAAGAGTTCATTAACGACTCGTTGACTTTTCAAGTTGTCAACAATGAAAGGCAGAACCATTAACCATGTGGGATAGATCTGGGCACGTCGGATCTTATCTGAATTATTTGCATTTTACGGACCCTTGGACAAGTTCGGCTCCTACACACACACACACACAAACCGAGCAAAAGGAAGCTCAATTATTTGATTGCACGTGTGCTAGCGTAGCCCTAATATGCAATCATGAGCGGCCTGAGTTAAGAGGGGAAACAGCTGTCCTGGGCAGATACATTGTTCCATTAGGGTCTTCTTACAGCGTACCACCATAGTGAGAGCGCTTTCTTGCTCACTGGCCATCCACACATGCTTGATTAGACCCGTATAAAGGGAAACGTTAACGGATGCCGAGATGCCGAATTCAGTGTAGGGGCCAGGTGCAGTTCTGCGTAATCAAGGAGAGAGTAGGCGACTTTTTGTATACGAAAAGCCCCTGCTTCCTCCTCTCTATTGTAGACACTGAGCCACTATTTTGCTCCTGTTTTTTTATTATGTGTAACATATTCAAGTTTGACCGTTAACACCACTGCCCCTTTAATCTGGAGGTTGAAGAGCTTACGAGACCTATTTCCCCCCATGTTATTGCACTGTAGGTTTCAAAAGAGCCGATCGGGGTATAAAAAGTTGCACGTCGACATTGATTTGAAACGTCTCAAAAATGATGAGCTACTTGAAGCTTTTTCCGTTCGGCAACAGGTAGTGAGCTTTTGTTCGCTATTCGGGGGGAGATCAATAGCGCCAAAATGTGGTTTCGTTCTTTTCATTATAGTCTGTGTGCTTTGGGAGACGTCCCCTTTCGCTATTTCCGCTGTAATTCATGTTGTGCATCTCCCCAGAGGAATGAAAGAAAAAAAATGCTGCTAGGTCATTTTTCGGCGACAGGAGTGATGACTGGACACAAACGGCGGCGCTAATTCCAAACTAAGAAAGGCATTTATAAGATTAAAGCGCACTTTCCGGGAACTACGTTTCAACAAGAAAAAACGCGGGATATTTTTGCCGCTGAAGCTGAAGTGAAAATACAAGCTGCTAACTTGAATCTTAGCCATGTAACAATGTTTAAGATTACAAGACATTCTTATAATATTGCAAGAAAAAACGCGCTAAAATGTCGTCACTAAAACTAAAGTGAAGCTGGAAGCTGCGACGGATGCTCAAAACTGACGAGTTAACCGGATAGGGAAAGCTGAGATCAATCTCGATTTCCATATGCAAATAAGCCTTATAGTGTTGGGTATCTGCTAGCCAGGTACGCAGACTAGCCGTTGACCTTGGGAGTTTTTTTTTTTCGAGTACGACTCTCTCCCCCTCCCCGCAGTCAAAATATATCTTTTTTCTCTGCACATTCTTCCGCACTGTGTGAAATTTTCACAACTTTTCTCTTTTGAAAAAGTCGCGGAGGTGTTTTGAAATTCCGGCGTTTTCCAGGAGGATGAATGGTGGTATAAAGCTAATAAAGCTCTTAAGGGGGCTCATTCCCACGCTAAGTGCAGGATTGGCTTGTACATGTACTAAACAGTCCTTGTCAAAGGGGGTTAAGAAATGTTTCGCGAACAAACCCACCCTCAAACTCGACAGAATTCAAAGTCGATGTCCTACCAAGTGACGACAAGGGGTTTCTAGCTAGGTCACGCCAATATATCCCCCAATCCTTGAAGGAAAAAGCAATATGAGAAGCGAGTACACTCCCGTTTCCGTATTTCTTCTATTCCAGTGAAAAAAGGCCCAGGTTTTACGGAGGGTGGGGGTGGTGAAGGGTAAGGAGTTCTTCTGAAGTGCGTTTCTTCAAACTTGGAAGAATCATGAGCGTTTAGGATCAACTTACACTAGGCTTTCCCAATTTACTTTTCCAATATTCCTCTGGAATACACCCAAACACGCTGTACCCTTTTAGCACTGGGACACTTCAATTTTCTTCCACAAGAAATCGTCCCGTCACTGCTAACTTTCCATGGGGCACTACTGCAAAAAAGACTTGTTAAATTTCCGAAACAAAAGTTATCCCGGGATTATTTGTCCAATGGTAGAAAACACGGTTTTAGCACACAATTCCACATGGCAGTTTCAGATTTTATGACACTGTATAAGCCAAGTGTTCTGTACAAGCTTGTCCACTGCGAAAAAAGACGTTAGGGGTCCAGGACAATAAAACCAATCTTTCCCCTGATATCACTTTTATACGGCTCTGTGCCGTGGTCTCGGGTCGAAAAGTCCTTTCCACTTTGCTCTCCCAGTTTCACTTGTGCATCTCGGACCCCCGCTTTCGGCACTGAGCCACTAGAACAAGAATGCATACGCTACACTCCCGACTCCGGGCTGAGTAAAAAGAAGTTTTGGGGTCTGGGGAAGGGGGAGCTCCTTGACAAGAAGTGTATGTGTATATGTATTCCTTTAGGACCCGAAAAGATCCCACAGGCTAAACACCAAGGGTGTATAGGAATGCTTTTAGGTTGCTCCCCCCCCAACACCATGGAAGTAAGGATGAAAAAGACCAAGGAAGGTGCAAAAGCGGGGAACTAAGGGAGAGTTCCAGAGAGTGAGAGAGAGAGAGACTGACCAGTAAGAACCACCTGAGAAGCACGAAGTGGCTCCTTACAGCTTGCTGTGATACCTGTCCGGTGTCCGAAATCAACGAAAGAAGAAGAAAGGAGAAGGAGGGACATAACCAAGATTTAATCTTTCTGTTAACCTCTGACATAGACACGAGCATGCTTTTTCGGTTTATGTGTAAAAAAGAAACAGGAAAGAGGAGACGGGGTCATTTTTGCGGTGAATAAGCGGACTATTGGCTTTCTAGTCTTAAGCTTTTGCCTCATTGATTTTTCGGGGGGGTTTGTTTATCTAATTAATATGCAGTCTAGGCACAAGCATTGTTGGAGAGCAGCAGGGAACCTAAATGAATGTATCCTGCGAGACTTGGAGCAACAAATAGCATTATGAAAGGTTAAACCCACCAGTTCTTCGTGTTGACTGAATGGAAGAGACGGCCACATTGCATTGACGATTTTGCAATCACTGTTGCACGCTTATAATAAACATGTTCAAACAATCTTTTCAATTAAGAATAGCTATTTCAAGCAGAACCTGCTATTATTTGAGCGCGCTGATGATTCCGAGAAAACCTCAAGGGAATCTTCACAGTGAGGCTTCTTTGAATAATGCAAAAATGCCCAACTAAAAACTACCCATGACTGAAGGTATGACGCTGGCCTTCCGCCTACGTGATGCCCTACACTAGAAATATAATTGATTTTGTAACAATAATGAAATCTCTGTAAATGAAGCCTTTAACAGGCGAGGCCTACGACGTATTTTTAATGATAAGTAATAATAATAATAATAAGAAGAAGAATGTAACCATATTTAATATTTAACCAATAAAAATTTAACAAACTAGAACTATTATTGTAGGAAAACTACAACCGATTTCCGAAGAAAGTTGAAGACGATAAGAGTACACCTACGTGACCCAGTTCGTGTAAAAAACAACAACAAAATAATAATAATAATAATAATAATAATAATAATAATAATAATAATAATAATAATAATAATAAATAATAATTATAATAATAATAATAATAATAATAATAACATACATAAAGGTACATTTCAATGTTAAAGGGATATTGACCAACCCTAAAGTGTTCCTTACACTAGTTGCCTTCATCGTGAAGACAGTCCAATTTGTGTCCTGTGACATTATATATTGTATACTGGCATGCCTCCCTCTCGCTCTGTTTGTTATTCTCCTTCCTCAGCCGTACACCCCGAATATTTTCTACTTATTTTAATCGTATAGCTTTTACACCTTTCATCTACGAAATTTACAAAATTTCACATGTGGGTGTGTGCCCAAACTCCATTAGTTCTGGAGAGACAACTCCTTATTCTTGTTGTAAAAAGTGCTTTTGTACTTACGCGATAGAGGTAACAGGTGAAAGCTTACGCCTTACACAATGCAAACAATAAATAATAAATATGTAGAACATGCCTGGGAGAAACAGTCAAAATACGGAAATGTAGCAAATAAATGTAAAAAAAATAATTGCAAAATTGTAAATGATCCTGGCCTTTTTCATGCACATCTCTCCGCTTTATTATAAAAAGTATTATTCAAACTTTACTATCAACACTATTTTGAGAAATACTGTATGGTAAATGCAAAATCATCAATGCAAGTTTCCTATGCACTCGCCTAGAAGAGCAGAGAGTACACAGTGGGCTTTCGATATAGAAAGGTGGTAGTAACGGGGGGTAAGCGAGAAAAGGATAAGGGGAACTTAAGACGTTGTGAGTGCGTTGGTTCATTGTGTTCTTTACGATGTGAAGTAATCAAGCCTGAACTCGCAGATGTATGGTAAAGCAAGCGAAATGTTTGCATAAGCATCCCCGGAATTTAGTTAATCGCTGGTATTTGTGAGGATCTCCGATTACAGTCATTGACACTCCCGAAAAGAAAAGAAACATGGCTCCTGGGCTTTCGGAGAAACGAAAGCTTAAGGTTACACCGAGATTACTCTCGATATAACAGGTCTATATATGCCATGGAGCTCAATTGCCCTGTGATGGGTTTCCTTATCCGGAGGGACTAAACGACGCTCTTTTGTAATAGTGAAAAGACAGGTCGCATTCCCAGGACGCCAAACGTTCTTTTAATACCCAACATTTTACCTGATATAGCTGTCTTCTCTGGTTTGGTCACAAGGAAGCTTTTATCATCTGAGAAATCTATATAAGGAACCGAGTCGGACGGCGACAGCGCGTGAGGTTTGCACTGTGTGAACAAGAATTTGATTCGTTTCTTCCACGAGGTAGGCATTACTCCTTTCTGAAGACGTTTCGCCACCAACGAAGCGGAAATCCGTCCTTCAAACGGCTTGGGTTAATCCACCACAGCATACAAGGTATACATATTGAGTCCTTCGAGTATGTGACTATTAAGCGACCACACCTTCGGTCTGGAACACTTTAATTTGCACTGGGAAGAGCACTCGAAAACTGCACAGAAACCCTAAGAAAGATGCGCTGTCCTGAAAGGGCCGCTTTCCCAAAGCTGAGGAAGACCTCCGGGAGTTCTTGCAGGGCAAAACGGAGTTAACGTACTAAAGTCTTCTAACCCTCTCCACCAGCACAAAAAGTTCGCTCTTGCCAACCGAACACCTCCCCGCCTCTCAAGCGTTCCACTATCATTACATATTCCACAACAACCCCTCCCGGAAAGCTCGGCTACGATTCACGTCGACCCTAAGTTTAGCTTGCCTATTTCCCAAAGGTTTGGTGAGTCTGACCTTTTGTAACAAACCTGGCAGCTGCCCTCGGAAAACCCGTCAGCTGGGTACAATAGTTCGAGCCTACGCCGGGCTCGTACTCCCATTGTGGCGTCATATATAACGGGCGCACGAGACGAACGCATTTCAAATCTTGTTTGCCCCGGCTCCGATGTGGGAAGGAGATTCTTTGACTATGTATTGGGGACTAGTGCAGGCTTTAATTGTATTGTAACTTTGACCTAACCATCCTGTCCGTTGCCAGGTTGGAACAATGTCGTGTTTTCCCCAACACAGTCTCTTATTTTTTCCCATGGCTAAGGCGTTTACGAGGACACCCCGGAAGGTGTAAAAATGTATCATTGGAATTGAAAAAGTTGATGGTGAATGGAGACAGAAGAAGACGGTTGGAGATCTTTTCCTTTTTCCAAGAATGTAAAGAATGCCTTGAGTTGTCTCGAGATTTGTTCCTGGCTGTGGGAAACGAAAGGAAAAGGTTGTTCCGAGTCATGGGGGCTGAAATTTATTGGGTTTGCTAATGATGTTCATTAGGCGTTTTTATAGGAAAGGGAATAGAATAGTCAAAGTGGTTTGATTTGCCTGGATGCCGGCGCCCAAGGCTGTATCTCGATCTCATGGCCTTGCAAGCTTTTTTTCCCCCAGTTTCATCCAACCAAATTCTGTGGGACTTTTTAACAGGGTTGTAAGGGGTTATGGGGAAATATGGGCCGTGGGGGTTGAAACTGGTTCGCCAACGGTCGTTGGTTAGACGGGGAGTGTGCCATGGGCTGATCTCTCTAAACAACGCACCCAACGATGGCTCAGTGGGTGCTTAACAATGAAATCAAAGGAACGGAAATCTGACGCTAAGCCGAATGCTGCAGTTGTAACTTGATCAGAAAAACACGCAGATGATAGCTGCGACACGAGCCACCAGCTTCTCTTATCTTCGTGGTGTTCCACGATTCGGTAACGCAATTGGTTGCGAATTATAGTTTCCGTTGGCGAATTTGGGAATTTTTTTAATGTTTGTGCTTTGTAAGGGTTTCTTGACCCTCAGGTGCTCGTATGTTAGTTACAATGTAGTACACAAATGTAATAAAGCAAAAAATTACAAAGGGAAAAAAAGAGAAGCCCTCTTATCCGGTCTCGCTTTAATCGGTCGTCTTGTCGTCAAGATTGCTTTTCCCGCGATAGCGCTTTCCGTTGCTCATTCTCGGAAGTACAGCGGGCAATACCCAAAGACAACAATACTGAACGACTCTCCCTACAGAAAATAACGACGTATTATAGTTTAATTATAATAGAATAATATTTTGAAGGTAATAATAGCGCTAATAATATTTTGAAAGGTCTCGAGCGAGCGCTTCTGTTCGTCTCTTAAGGAATGCTATATATTGTAGTCTGTGTTTCTACGTAGCTTTTCACTAGTTCTTATAAAATAGGCTACTTCGAATTTTGCTTTTGCGTTTTTACAAAATGTATCGATAAACTTAGTAGTTCACCTGCCATTGATACTAGCTTAATGGAAAAGTGGCGTGACTTTTTTAACAATAAGAATTAAGACGAAAAACAAATTTGTCTTTTTAAAAATGATTTTTTAATGAATAAAGGCTTAAAAAATGTGCCACACAAATACTTTCGAATAATATACATTACAACAAATTGTGTGTAACGTATATTAATACTTATTATACGAATTGTTTGTAAAAATAGTTGTACTTATGTCGCATAGGCAAACTTTTCTTGTTGCTTGCGTAATGTACTGTACAGTCATGAGCAAAAAAACCTTTACCGAGCAAACCGCAGAAGTCTAATTAAGCCTCTTGAGGCTGATTTACCTTCATTAAGGTGAAGGGACTCGCACCAATCGCGCACAAGGTGAAAGAATAGACCGCGCAGTTTAAAAGCAAACGACTTAACTGGTGTGTAAAAGGCACGTCTCGATGACGTCGG